>APFE031389108.1:35290-136675 GCA_000404065.3 Pinus taeda | reverse complement strand
AAATTGCAGTATTTGGTTATTTGTAATTGAACATTGTTACGGTGGAGAATCCAATCCTACCCAACAACAATAATAATAAATTTTTGATTGGTTACTAATACGAACATGTTGGAAAGTCATATTTACATATATAAACAAATTGATATACAAACAATAACTAATATTTTTTTTTAGATATATTGCCAATATCCCAAAAAAAAAAAAAAATTACACACCCATTCAATTACTAAAATTAAAATTAATTTACATAAAATGTATTTTTAATTAAAGATATTATATATATTATTTTATATTTATATATTATATATATATTATATAATATATATATATAATATAATATTTCGTTGAACATTATAAAATTTCTAATTCAAATTACAGTCTTATTATATATTAAAAGCCACATAATCTTAACTATAATAAAACATAAAAAAATTAATTAATCAATTATTGAAAAAGGACATGCAAGAAAATTATTTCAAAAAAATTTGCAACAATTAAACCTAAACATAACTGCTCTCTATTTTTTTGTTTTTTTTTCACGAAGTAATAAACTAACATGGTCAAATTAAAATCCTTATACAGATTTATTTTTTACAAAGCAACATTAGAAAAAATTATTTTTACAAAAGAAACTTTTTTTTTCCGCAGAAAAAAACAGTGTTTTATATTATCTTTAAACAATGATATATAATATATATATAAATACTATATATATATTATAATATATTATAATATATATTTATGAAACAAAAATGTCATCATAGGACTGATAGTGTGTCTAGTATTTAATTGCACATGGAATTACAAATTTGCTACAACCTCAGCGACAACCATATACTAAAATAGGCAATAGAGAATGTACAACATTTTCCCCTTCCTAAATATCTCACAAATTCTCATTACGGAAACCAGAAAGCATTAAAACACATTTGATCTAGAATTTGTTCTTCATATACCAAAATATATAGTGATCTTTTACCTATCTTTTTTATACATGACCATATACAATACATTTTTAAAAAGTGATACAATTTTTAAAAGGTACTTATCTGTGTTGATGCTCTGCCCCATTGTCAAGGACTTTAGAGAAGTATCCTGACATGTTAATGCTTCCTACTTCTGTCATTGTTGACCCCATTTTTACTTGGATATGCATACATTTTTCTGTAGCTATTAATCCTTTTTTGACATTTCATCTGCATTCTTGTTGTATGCTCTGCTAATGTGCTGTATGGAAGATTGTTGAAGAGTGATCCATAGGCTTTGTATGCATTTCGGCCAACCTTGTAGGGAATTTTGTTGTATATTATTCTTCCGCAAGATGTGATCAACCATACACCTAGAATCTCCATAAATTTGTATTTGTGGGATATCAAAAAATTTGGTAATCCATAGTAATCTCCATAAAGAAATTGATTTTGTTTTCACACCTATTCCCTCTCCCGCATTCCAGTGAATCCAATACTCTTTTTCTTGCATCAACTTTAGGCAAATTCCACAACCACATCTCCCTCCTTGTGGTGTCCTATCAAAAAACCCAGCGGGGAACTTGGTAACCTATACCATCCCCTTGTCTTCCTTCTCTTTTTTTTTGGTGCTTGGTTCACTGTTCTATGTACTCACAAATCAAATCCTTTCTCCATCTATTGGTTCCAAAAATCAAGTGGTTGCAACCTTTCCATATCTCCGAGAAGACAACTAGTGTGAACGATCGCCAACTTGTGCATTGTGTACTCCACCATTTTAAACATTCATCAATTGTATTAAAATATATGTATGGTATCTGCTTCTTGGTGGTGAAGTGCTTCCAGATGCTTATAGATCTTGGACAATGTAAGAATAAGTGAAAATCATCCTCTCCTTCTTTCCTACACAGGTAACATATCCTAGGTCTGTGATGTTTCCACTTGTGTAAATTTTCCCATGTAATATTCTTATTTTGCCATGTTAATTATAGGAAAATGATAATCTTTATGGGAATACTAGTTTGCCAAAACTTATAAAACCAATAGCATTCTACATCCTGTAGCTCCTTCATACACAATTTGAGATAACATTCTGCCACTTCAATCTCTCTAGACTTCTTCTTTTTTCCAGCCCATTTGATGCGATCCCCTTTGTTGTCATAACATATACCTACATCTTTTAATGATTTCACAAGCTAGAACCAATCTAGTTTGTACTGTCCTGTAAGATTCAGTTTGATGGAGTCAAGCCATATTGGTATATTACCACTCCATTCACTAATCATCTCGTTCAAAACAAATATGCCCATTCTATTCAGGTGGTTTATTAATTCCACTGTACCAAGTGGGATCTCAATGGATCTAATAATACTGTCTATGCCCAAGATAATTCTATTTCCAGAACCAAACATCCATGAGATGTTCTGAAATATGATATTTTTAACAATGTTGAAATTGTTCCATATCTTAGATCCACTTTTTTTCCTAATTGCACCTTGTCTCATCCAATAGGTAAAATCCTTATTCTTCATGTACTTGAAATGAATCAAATTTCCCCATATACCATTATTGTTGATTCCCAACCATAGTGATTTTAGAATCAACACCCAGCAAAACATTTTAAGATTTAGAATGCCCCATCTGCCCACCCTTTTTGGTCTAGTGATCCTCTCAAACTTGACTAGATGATATTTCCAACTTCTTCTTGCACCTGACCAAATATAATTTTCCATTATACGATTTAGTGACTTTATTATTAGCTACAGGATGCGGAACAAATGAACCCAATAAACCCCCAGTTGCTTAAGAACTCACTGTGTGAGGGTGATACAACCTCCCATTGGTAAACAATTGTGCTCCCACCACTTAATCCTCGAGTGGAATCTATCCACTACCCACATCCAATCAACATTTTTGTAATTCCCTGGCTTTAGGCAGTATCCTAGATATTCCATTCCCTTTTCTAAATTTATTACATTTAACCCAAAACACCTCTCGATATAGTTGATATCATCGTGGTTGCAGGATCCATATAGGATGATAGATTTGTGTTTATCTTGAACAAAACCAATTGATCTTCCAAACTTCTTAAAAATTAATGACAGTGCATGCCACTTGAGTTTGTTTATCATACCCATCAGCAAGATATTATCAACAAAGAAACTGTGGGAAATAGAAATATGACTGCTAATTTTTAGCACTTCAAACTGAATTGCGTTCACATCTTTTTTAATTATCAAACTTAGGCCATCCATCGCTAGTATGAAGAGAAGGGGGGACAAAGCACACCCCTATCTAAGTCCCCTTCCCACAACAAATAATCTTGATGGTATCCATTAATTAACACAGCATATCGAACTGTTGTTACACATCCAATAATCCATTCTTCCATGTTTGTTCTTATGCCAACTTTATGAAGGACGAGTCTCAGATAACCCCAATCTAAGCTGCCATATGCCTTTCTAAGGTCTACCTTCATTACTGCTGCATTCATCTTTTTAGTCTTCATACTGTGCATGCATTCCTGAGCAACTACCACAACATCATGGATTATTCTATTATTAAGAAATCCATATTGCTATGGTGAGATGAATTTTGATAAAGAAGCCTTGATTATGTTGGCTATTATCTTGGAGATAATATTATATGTAAGATTGCACATGGAAATTGGGTGATAATTACCAAAGGTGGCCGCCTCTATTTTCTTTGGAATAAGGGAGATATAGGTAGAATTTAAATGATGATGTATGATTCCCTTCATTCTAGACTCTTTTATTATCTGTAGAAGGTCATCCTGAAATATGTCTATGATGTGGACAAAGAATTCCATAGTCCATCCATCTGGACTTGGGCTTTTGTCTCCTTTCATTGATTTGATAGCCCGGATCAATTCCTCCTCCTTAAACTCCTTATACAACTCCAGATTTCCTCCTCATTAAACATTGTAGGATATTCATTTACTACCCATACCTGTGAATCCGCTTCCTCCACTTCCATTCTTTCATATGCTTGTTGGAAATATGATACCACCAAGGCTGTAATTTCTTATTATTTCTTATAACAGTTCCCCTCACCATCGATCATCTGCCAAATTATGTTTTGTTTCCTTCTATGATTAGCAAAGTGATGAAAAAACCTAGTATTTTTATCCCCTTCACAAATCCAGGTGGCTCAGCTCTTCAATCACCATGTTGTCTCTCGTACTTGAAGAATCATCCTCCTTTTCAACTCGAGAGAATGGATCTATTACTTTACTTCAGTAGGTAGGGAGTGGGTGGCCATTTGGCTATGTAGTGGCATTAAGGCCTCCTCTACTTCTGTCAGTTCCATTCTCAGGAATGACTTCTTCTTCTGCTCCCATGTTTTTACCTCTATTTTAAGGTTTCAAAGCCTCCTTATGAACCTTTCTATGAGTGCAAGGTATTTCTTTGTATCTCTTATTTCCAGCCAGTGTGATCAAATAAGTGATTCAAAATCTATATATTCAAGTCAAACTCTATTAAACTTAAAAGGCAAGCTGACTCTAATATCAACATTGCATCAAAAGAGTGTGATTGGGTGGTGATCTGATACATAGTTTTCAATAATGTGGGATCTTACATCCCCCATCTTTTCCAACATATTTTCTTGTACAATAAATCTGTCAAGTCTCTTTGCTATATATTTATTGCCACTTCTACCATTATCCCAGGTTGGGGCATTATTTGGTGGACAAATATCTACTAAACTATGGGAAAAAAATAATGTCCCTAAGTTTTTGTACCATCTTATCCACCGCCATGGATTTCCCCCATAACTCCTCGATCCCTGTGGTACAGTTACGATCCCCAACCAAAATAAGGGAAGATGAATGAAGGATCCCAGATGCCTCCATTATATCCCAGAAACATTCCCTTTCTTTGTAAGGAGAATACACATTAAGGATGTGCGTTCTTCCTGGGATACCTCTATTTCTTCCAGCCATAAAAATACCCATCGAATAGGAAAAGGCCTTCAGATTTGCCCATCTACGGTCCCAAAAAGCTGCTAAACCCCCATATCTGTCAGTGGCATCAGTAGCCACAATATACCATGTCGGAAACATCCTTCGAAAGTAGTCAACAGTTTGTGATGCAGAATTCTTTGATTCTTGAATGAGAATAATATTGGAATGGGATGAGAGAAACAAGTCTCTTAAGGTGAGGAATTTTGGAAGGGCCCTCAAATGCCTGATATTCAGAGAGAGAATGGAGTTCATTTAAGCCTATTAGAGGGCATACATGCTCTAAGTGCCCTAGGAGATATGGGTGAAGAAATGGGGATATCAATAAGGGACGATGAATTTGTTAAGATTGTATGTGTTTGGCACGAGCATCCTCTGAAATGTGTACTACCTTTGTTATTTGTATGCCTAATAGTTATATTCCCGACAGAGGAGGGGCTTATTATAGGGGACTCGGAACCCTTTGGCTTATGAATAGTGAGGGATTTAAGATTTAGGGTCTTCCTTTGGAGTAGGAAGTCAAGCTCGCTCTCTACAGAGTTCTTTGGTGATGAGACCAAAGATTTTTGTGAGGGACACTTAGCATTGGGAAAGTTTGGTTGTGTAGCAGGTGAATGGAGGCTTCGATCTTGAGTATACATGGCATAAGAGGTAGATGGAATGTCCACGATAGTGTGATGTGACCATACTGACAGCTAAGGCATAGTCAGCATGGAAAGGGGTTGGTGATCGTCTCGATATGGAGAGTTGGCAGCAATATGTGAGCTGGATTGTTCTAATGTCGAGGAAGAGGAGTGTACATGAATAGGGATAGAAACATTTTCTACAAAGTGAGGAGATGGCTAAGAAAAAAACTGGTTAGTGTGAAAGGAGTTATCTGAACCGGATATGTTTCCCACTTGTTTCGTGGCAAAACCATGATGCGGGGAAAAACATCCCGACTTGTTTTCCTTCTGATGTTGATGATGAGTCCCTTTACGCTCCCACGAAAGCCACCACCTGCCTCTTCCTTTAGGACAATTAGCTATTAAATGTCCAGTTTGATGGCAATTGAGGCATTGAAATGGTATTCCCCAAAAATGCAGGCAATGTGTGAGGTTAATGTCCTCCCACCTTAACTCAATCTGATCCGGGAAAGCCTCACTAAAATATTTTTCAATAAATACCCATGCAATCCTTTTATCCCTAGCTCCCAGACATTGTGGATCAACATATATGAATTTACCAATGTCAATGCCAATATCGGTAAATACTTCCTTCATCCAAAATTCTAATGGTAATCAGGGCAATTTGACCCCTATAAGCTTGTTTTTGGGTGTTTGCTTCAACGGATTGAATCTAACATACCATGCATACATTACCAAAAATCTACGATCCTTGACCCATGGTAGTGCTACGATTTTCTTCAGATCCTCTTCACTCAGAAAATGGAAACTGTACTAGCATCACATTAGCCTTACCACCATGGGAACATATCCCAATAAGATTTTCCATTTTTTTTCCAGTCATTGCCTCATCTATGCTTCTTCTACCTCCGCAAAATACCACCCATCCACTAAGGCCCTCTTCTGGAGACTTGTTACTATATCGAGGAGAATATCATGGCTGAATGAAAGTGTAGGTGAAGGTGTTGTATCCTTGATAGCATGATGTTTTTTTCCACCCCACCTTCTGTCACCATTTTCCCCTCCTCCAATATATTTTGTAGTTGACAGTCGGCATCTGCCCACATGTCACTTTTGTCACCCAGGGTTGTCAACCAAGGGTTGCGTGCCACATTCCTAGTCATGCCCAAGCTTTCGTGGTGCTGTGACTCAGCCTCCATCATGGCTTGGATGAAGGCCTCCTATAGTGAGTTTTGAGACTCGAAAGTGTCCACTGGCATTTATGGTTTAGTAGGTACACCCCCCTGCACTTAATGACATTCCTTCTACCAAGACAACACACTGTAAGCAGTAAGTGTTCACCTATCCTCCTACAGTCAAGACAATTCCCATGCCCCAACCCACCTGAAGGCCACCTCCCAAGAGAATTTCAACGTTGCTAGGCGAGATTAATGATGTCGCAGGTACATCCCTTGGGAATTAATTTCATCCCTCCTACCAGGACAAAATACCACAAGTAATAAAAATTTACTTGTCTACTTGTAGTTGCAGTAGTTCCCATGCCTCAGCCCACCTCAACTCACTGCCCAAGAGAATGTTAACGCCGCCAAATCGAGAGCATGATTTGGGAAGATAACACCTCAGAACCAGAGAGAATAATAGTCTGAAAATAGTAAGATAACACGTAGGATGGATAGGGGAGGATGTCAGGAAGAGTGTGCAAAGTGTAAGGATAAGGACACCTGTCACCTTAGATGGGCACTAGCTAGTGGGGACATTGATGTTTTAAAAATAAATAATTTTAAAAAATTCCTCCAGAAAGTCCCAGAATCGGAAACCGGTTACCTCACATCCCTCGAAAAACTAGTGAGTGCTTAAGACACCCTCCGAGTAGGTTCAGGATTTAGGGCCCTCACAGCAGCAAACACAACACTAGTCCTGGAAAGTCCACCACCTATAGCAAAATTTAATGGAAAATATTTTGCAAGGTCGTGACATGAAGAAAGTGTTAGTCCACTTCTACCATAATGTGTTCAGGGCATGAGACTATAAATATAGAGTTTCTATTGGGAAAAAAGAAGGACATGAGGGAGATGTAACATTATTGTTGGCTGGCATTTAGGCTGCGATAGGAATGCAAGGTGTGTATCTTGTAAATATAGGCTAGTATGCATATGGCCATAAGAGTAAGAAGGGAAATGAAGAATAAAACTAATGTAACCAGGCACAAGGAAATTTTAGGAAATATACACAACATTGTTACATCATTCAATTATACACCACCCTCGAGAAAGACAGACATACATAACCTGTACTACTTCCTATTTTTTATACACGTATGAGATTTTAATTCCTAGTAAACAAGATTTCGTCCAGGATTTAAGAAATTTTACCCAAACCCATTAAACTATAACCTTTTGTGCAATAATCATTTGAATACATACCTTTTTCTTAGGCTCAGCAGCTTTGTTGTTCCATAACCGCTTCAGGTTCTGGCCAACAACAACCCTTTGAATAAAACACGATATGTTGGTATTATAGTCTGTCAGAGGAATTAAACAATATATGCCTCCCCAGTATAAAACTAATACTAATAACAATTTCGGGATTTCACCATCAAGCAAGGAAACGATGGTGTCTGTGTTTGCGGATACTATCATCAATCCTCACCGAGGACATTAATAAGCTCAGTGGCTAAGCGTCAGAGTTTCGAGCTTCCCCACAGAGTTCAGTTAGGCTAACTAATCAGTGAACTATTTTTTTGTTGTTGTAAAGTCGTGGTTTCCCATGCTTAATTCTTTGGGTTCCAACTAGGTATGGCTAGCCTTGCATCTTAATACAATTTCATTTGACTTCAAATTTGTAACCCAAGTCCAAAAACTTTGTCATATGTGTTCTAGAATTTATATACATGCAACGGGACTGTAATACTCTGTTAATATAACTTTAGTGTTTGTAATCATAGTTACCCAGACTTTGTGGAGCCCTCACTCGATGGCTGGATGGAAAACTCTTTGCTTAGAATGTGGGCAAGGAGATCTACGACTCTTGGGCTTCAGTGTTCAATGGTCAGTTTGATTTGATGAGAGGATATAAGACATTAATGATCCACTGGTTCAAGAGCCACTAAGAGAGCAATAGTCCTCGTGAATATTTATTTGAGTGAGTTGCAAATGTGATTTAATGAAATACAAATCCCCAAAGTTTATGGTGCAACCATGGAGAGAACAACAAATATGATTATACAAGATTGTATTTAAGCATTAATATTTAATTGTTACTATCATATTACTGTTTACTACGCATTGCTTTATAAAATATTAAAATTATAACTAATAACATACAAACAAATCTTAATATATATTTTTTTATAATAAATAATAAAATAAATCCAAAATTTTATTTTATAAAATTGAAAATTATTTGGTAATATGATGAACAACATAAATGATGCATAATACCTGCACCAACAAGCATAATAAGAAGGAAGGAAATGGTATGTGGTACTTGATTGCATAATTATTCATGTTAACTTTTTAATGAAATGGATATCAAATTTATGGAACTTGATGGAAATTGATGTCACACATCTAACAATTTGTGGATATTTAATGCTTGAAGTCATTATGGATACTCATGTAAATATTGAAAATTCAGATATATGAAAAGATATTTGAAATTCCTGATATAATGTGATTCCTACTCTGATACTGATTCCTACTTTGATACCATGTAGAGATTTCTACAAATATAGCTCTAATACCATGTAGAAATTTATACAATCTAGCTCTGATACCATGTAGAATTTTCTACAAATCTACCTTTGGTACCATGTAGGAGTTTCTACAAATATAGCTCTAATACCAAGTAGAAATTTCTACAAACCTAGGTATGATACCATGTAGAAATTCCTTGTAGATTCAAACTACAAATTATAATATGCTAAAACAATACTTGAATCTACTCTACTCATCAATGAAAACATTAAACAATTGATGAAATCACGAAGCATATAAGAGAAAGAATCCAATCACACCTAACACAATAATTTTCTAGGGAAAGCCACAACTAAAAACCCATACTATCTGTATATTGCATTAATCAGAAAATATGAGAAGATTACAATGCTTTTCTCAAGCCTGAGAAACCTCTGCACTATCTCTATCTATCTCACTGCTCCCTAGGCAAGCCTTACATTAATACAATATGCTCTTCTCAACCTTGAACTCAATTTGAACAAGTATTTTCTATCCTCTACTTGACTGACTGCATTTGGCCAATACTTTTGAATTAAAATGGATTAAATCCTTGTTCTTGCTCAATTTATCATATTTCTTTCCTTGTTAAAGTAGGGATTATATTAGAAAAATTGTAGTTGCAGGTTTGACCACCACCTCTCTTGTGGGAAGTGTAGTTGGAGGATCTACAACCACAAGCCAAAAACATGTGTTTATGATTTCTTGGAAATTGTTAAGTTTTGGATTGTAAGTCTTCTGCATGTTTGGTTTTTGCAACTTAGGAGTTAGTAGCATTAATTTAGAAATTAGGTAGGTATATGTTGTAGGGTAGAGTATATATAAAAGAAATAAAATTCAACTCTTTCATTCCGCTTTGATTCATTTTGCTACAATATTGATCATTTAATGCATGTACTTGATTAGACTGCAGGGATTGTTGCTGACTTGTAGGGGTTGACACACTCATCCACATCCACTTATTCCATTCCACCTTCGTCCTGGAAACCTCATATTGCTCTCAAAATCTACCACCAAGATCACCCTTACGGGGCCAATTTAGCACACCATGAACATGAACTTTTGTGTAAGATTGGCCTCTGATGGGTACTAGGTTTGGAAAAAGGAAGTCAAATTTCCTAGCCTCCAAGTTCCTAATTCATTACATAGTTTCCTTTGGAATTAACCCATATTTAATTGGAAAATTCTACAAATATAAATTGTGCAATCCTCATAGGCCTTCCTCTCTTTGTATGCACCACCTGTACAATTCAAACGATTATACAACTAATAGTACATTGTTGTTGAACTCATTTCTCTACTAGGTCTTTCTCTGATCTACATGCGTGAGTTAATTATGAGTGAATCATTAGTTTACCATTGATCATTGTTGGTTACACTCCACTACTGTAGGTTACACCCCACTATTAGGTCTCACACTAATTCCTTCACCTGTTAGAACTAGTTTAACTAAATTTAACTCAATTAGACTAAATTAAATAATTACAACTCAAAATAAACTCAACGAGGGCTCCTAAAAAATAGGAGACACTCTACATGACTCTATTTAGACCCTCAACTCGAATTAACTAAGCTAACTAGTTCAAATTAACTTAGCTAACTATTACAAGTTGTCATGAGATGTGGAATTACAATTTAATTCCATATTTAATTCCTGGTCAAAATTAAATTATGATTTTCTTGTTGCATTTTCAATAAGAGGAGTTCGACCATGAATTTTGTCCTCCCATATGTTACTCGCCCACAAAATGTTCTTTGGGTTAACGAACATAATGGTATGTACATGGTAAGTTATTATATTATTTGATATATAGCAATTGCTAAAGACAAAAATAATGAGAAATCACATTTCACTAATGTTCAGTAGGTTATTTTGGCATTCTTTGTATAGAACGTAAAATTGATATTTAAGTAAGGAAGGGATTTTATTGAGCATCTAGGGAAGAGGCTAATATTTCCTATCCCTAGTTATGGGGTTTACCTTATGACATTATATATATAAAAGGTATCATTCTTGAGAATATATATATATATATATATATCTATATATAATTTAGTTTGAGCTTGATGTGAACTTTGTGTTGCATGCACCTTAAATGTTCAAGGAGTCCTCTCTTCCTTGTTTTATGTTTGGGATATATGTGGTTTATTATTATATGGTCCACATTAGAGAATTTTATTGTTACTTTGGTGGTGATTTTCTTGAAGAGATTTCTTGTTTCGTATGTACAAAAAAGAGTTAACTACGTTGGTTTTAGTAATTTTCTTTTGGAAGAGAATTTATGCTCTTATGAATAGAGGTAATAATAGTTGTGTTGATTTTGCTTTTAAAATAATGTGTGCTTATATGAACATAGATAATAGATATTTTGCTAAATTTTGTTGAAAAAGAATATGTGTTTTTATACACATAACTAATAGCAATTGTGTTCGATTTCTTGAAAAAAAAGAATATGTATTTATATGCAAAAAAATAATAGTTATTGTGTTAGTTTTCTTGAAGAATAATAAGTGTTTATATGCACAAAGATAATTGTTTTTCAGATAGTTCTCTTTTATAAGAAGGATAATATGTGTTTATATGAAAAAAGATAATGGCTGTTGGGCTAGTTTCTTTCGGAAAAAGAATATGGGTTTACATGCCTAAAGACAATAGTTGTTAGCTTCTTCTAGAAAAATAATATGCGTTTACATGCACAAAGATATTAGTTTTTAGTTCCTTCTCTATAAAAAATATGTATTTGTAAGCACAAAGATAATAGAAATTGTGCTAGTTTTCTGTGTGTGTGTGCGTGTTTGTGTTCAAAGGTGCATTGTTTTTCCATTTGGAAAAGTATATGTTCTGGTGCAAAGAAATAATAGTCGTTGTGGTTATCTTTATGAAAGATTCCCCTCTTCTTGTGTGAAGAGATAGTGTTAACCTTGGTGATTATCTTAAAATATTACCTTGTTCTTGTAGGTAGAGGTAAAATGTTGCTATTTCTTTTTGCATGTGAAGTATGGATAGATGGGCATGCCTTGGTAATATTTATGCATTTTACTTTTTGCACAATGATACTTGGATTTTTAGACATGTTCCATAGCCATACACATTTGTAGATAAACATATATATTTTCGAAATTATGTGATTTTAATTCATGCATGTGTGGTTTTAATAAAGATGTATGCCTCGATACTCTTTATACATTTTATTTATGCATGTGCCAGAAACTGGTTTTTCAATTGAGGATGCAATTAAAAGAAAAATATCAAAGAAAAAAATTTAATTTAATTATGCATATGAAAGAAAGTGGAACATGAAACAATGTTCTAAGCATAACTAGTAGACATTCATTTTTTGGGTTTTACAAATGGATATTTTTATATAATCATGATGTTAGAATTTTCTCATGGTAGTAATTACCAGAAAGAATTGTGATTTATGCAAAGGATGAACTAATAGTGTCTAATCCATCCCATGTTCAAAAATTGAAAGATCGATTATATTTAACGCTATGGAAAGAAATGAGGTCATTATGCTTGACTCTTCGTCCATGCAGAGTGAAGGATTATCAAACGCAAGATAATAATTTTAACTACAGGGTAAGTTCCTTAGATATAACACCAAAGGACACCACTCACAAACATATCAGAGATCAATACACAACCATTCTTGACGTGGTTAAAACCCTCAAAGAGGGAAATAGTCCATGACCTTAGCCAATGTGGGCACTTTAGGAAATTTATTAAAATAAAAGAAAGAAAATTTACATAAGCTTCTCTCATGAATGGTCACTTAACAAATGACTCTCCATGCTTTTTAAATAGAGATAATGGACCAAGCGGGTGCTAAGCCATGGATCAAGTGTATGTAATACCGAGGAGAGAATGAACTGTAGGATCACTTCATGTCTAGAATATGTCATGACTATTGATTGTAAGTTACAAAAAGTATATACTAAAGAAACACACTTTACCTAACTATACACTTGACCAAGTTATACTTAATTATTTCATATGTGCTGGAATATCCACTACAAGAAAAAAAGTCATTGGTGAGGGTCATGCTTGTGACGGACCTTTAAGGTCCATCACCAATGTCACATACGGTGACGGTCTTTAAAGAAGTGTTGTTGTAATTTTATATAGTGATGGTCCTTTAAGGTTTGTCACAAAATCCATTCTCAATGACAATTTTTGTGAGGGTCGTTAAATTCCCATCACTAATTCTCTCTTTGGCGACACTTTTGGTGAGGGTCGTTAAAGGCCCATCACTAATTCTCTCTTTGATGACACTTCTATTGACGATCTTTTATTGACCATCACCAATGATCTTTTTGGTTACTTTTGGTGATGGTCAATAAATGTTCATCATCATTGATCATTCCATTGACTTTTTGATGATGTTTCTTACCTGTGGTGAACCTTTAAGGTCAGTCACCAATGTCACATATGGTGACAGTCCTTAAAAAATCGTTGTTGTAAGTGTATATAGTTATGGTCCTTTAAGGTTTGTCACTAAATCCGTTTTGAATGACACTTTTGGTGAGGGTCGTTAAAGGCCCATCACTAATTCTCTCTTTGGTGACACTTTTGGTGAGGGTCGTTAAATGCCCATCACTAATTCTCTCTTTGGCGACACTTCTAATGATGATGTCTTATTGACCCTAACCAATTCTCTTTTTGGTTACTTTTGGTGAAGGCTAAAAAATGTTCGTCATCATTGATCATTCCAATGAGTTTTTGATGACGCGATGTGCCTATTATCATATTTTTTGTCAAAAGATAACGATTTAAAACCATTGTTGTGGAGTATTTTTCATTATGTGTCCAAGATCATAGTGATTATAATAGTCAGTCAATTTGTTAAGAAGTAATTAGTGTGTATCATTTCCCTCAAGTCATAAGAATATAGTTTTCCTATGAGTCAACACATGGTTCATCTCTATTAGGTTTATTATCTAGCAAATTTCCTTTAAATAAAGTTCCACTAGTGTGTGTAGGAACTATATTATTTAATACATAATCAAGATCTATCAATTATGTTAATGAGAGAGACCTAACACTCCTAAACACTCATGGCACACCTTAACATTCTTTGGAATAGTACACTAACATTCCTTGGCACCTCGCATGTCTTGGAACATCTTTGTACGTGGAACATATTTTTACCTAGAACATCTTGCCATGAGTAGGACGTCTAAGCACATGTTGGCATGCCCTAGCATAGCATAACACTCCCCTATCATGTGTTGGCATACCCTGTAGTCTGTAGTATTCCCTGGAACACCTTGGCATAATATTCCATTAACAAACATTAGCACTTGGCACACATTGGCACTTGTCATGTATTGGAACATGTTATTAGTGTGCCTAGCATGCCCCTTTTGAAAAAGATAAAGTCCCGACTTATTAACCCTCTTATGTGTTCATTTCCTTGAATTTTAGCTTGGTTATTCCTATTGTTGCCTTGAAACTCCTTGACACATATTGGCATACTCTGGCACCCTACACATCCTAGCATGTCTTAGCACCTGGCATGCCTTGGCACTATTTGGCACATGTAAGCACAACCCAAAACTACATAGCACACTCTAGCACTTCTTGATATTCTGTGATATTCCATGGCATGCCTTACTCGTTCTTAGCATACCTTGTGGCCAGTTACTTGATAAGGTCTTGCTCCAACATAAGAAGACTTTAGAAAAATGGGTGAGATTGATATGATATGGAAGTGGGTTGGTAATATGTGATGAGATAATAAAGCAGAAATATAAATAAAAGTGCATACTAATAACTATAATAGTAACCTTGGTGTTGACACAAGGATGTGAACTAAAATGATAATGAATAGTTGTTAATGAAGATATACGACTCATAATGTTAGTTAAAACAATTTTGGATGATTAATTTAATTAAATAGTTAATTAAATTAATATTAACTCTTTCACGTTCAATGAAAATATCTTGTTATACTTATGATTAAAGTGAAAGAACAAAGCACATCAATAGTGACAATACTTCATTCAAAAACTAGAAGCATAAGCACAACATCCAAGACATAATATCCCACTTTTAAATCAAAAGACAAAATTTAATAGTAGTACCAATTTTAGCTTTCCTCTTTGTGACATGGAATCCAAAATTGTTCATATCTAAATTAAGAGGTAGTAATGTACAATAGTGCAATAAGGTTTTTTCTTCTATTGATTTCGGAACCCTTTGCTTGAGTTCAAGAGCCATATAAATATTTTTTTACAAAACAAGGGAAGAAACTAAGTCTCTGATATTTCTTCAACTAAACTAAAATAAACTTGCATAAAATGGCTAATATTTACATTTTGAAAATAAATGATCAATTTCAGTGACTTGTTATTGATGTTGAGCTAGTAGCTTGTTTCCATTTCTAATGGACTTCTAGAAGAGGTGCCAACTCATGAGGACAATGAGGTTTAATGCTTATTTGGAAACTAAAGACACGATCTTGTAGAGGTGGTAGTAGTTGAGTTGATACTTCTATGAGGGTCTTGAGAACCTGAAAATAGATGTGTGTTTTAATCAAGGGTTCCCAATTTAACTAAAAATTTACCTTTGATAATTGCTTTATCTTTTTACCACATTCTACCCTGTTATACTCCATCTCTTTTATAAAGCATCTACATCTAACTGAACATCCTCTTCACAACTCGATATTAAAATTTCCTTTGATAGTGACCGAATGATAGACTAAATGATGGAACTTGAAAGCTCTAGAGCATCAACAACCATTTTCCTTACTAAATCTATCATATCTTTCCAACTTTTAAGAATGATCAATTTATGCATCTCATCATGAATTTTTGGAAGGTCTGGACGTATTCTCTTTGAGTCAACTTGACACTCTAAGAGATCATTAAGGTCACTTTTGGATTCATCATATTGAGTTTCCGTCTCAACCAATTCATCGACCAATGAATTAACCAGTTTTCATTGCACTTGCATTAAACTTAACTTATCACAAAGAATTTGTTGTTGTTTTTGGAGTTGTGAAATAAGTTCATAAGCTTCATGTTTGAAATGGGCTAGATCCAAAGATTTTTCTCTTCCTCGCTTAATGCTCTGCTATAATTCTTTTAATTGGTCGTCCTTTTTTTTTTTGTAGAATGTTGACTCTTGACAAAGGTAATTCATGCTTGAAGTTATGCCTAAAATTGTGCAAATTGTTTTTCTAGCCACTGAATTCAGCCATCTTTTTCTTTGACGAATCTTTTGACATGGGCTGCTTTATCTATGCTACCTGAAGCATAAGCCCCTACATATTGAGATAAATTTTAAAAATATTCATGAGGAGCGGCCGATGCACTCTTTCAGATCAATTCTAAGGAAGTCACTTCTAAGGTAGTGTTTGTAGAGGAACGCTCATTTTCCACTCTTCTTTTCTTCCTGCTTTTCTTGATTACAATTGTTAAATTGTAGTAAGAAAACGCTTCATTTGACTTGTGCCTGAGTCAAATGGAGAAATTCAAATTTCCACATTAGCAGGATGACTTGAATTGTAGTTAGTAGGAGTGACATGGCCAAGTCACTTACTTAAGTCAGTCAATTCAAGTTTGTGGGAAAGAAGTAGAGTTGTGCATGAGTTGATTGCTAAGATCTAGAAATCTAGTGGAGTTATAGTTGGTGAAACTTAGTTATTGGAGATTTAGTCATGAATAGAGTTAGTATGAGTTTAGTTGAGTAGTTGGAACCATTGTTAACTCATTTTTTTTTTTTTTTTTGTAGGCTGGGGTGGGACTCTCTGATTTACATGTCCATTAAGTACCCCTCAACGGGGGAAGGGTAGCCCAATATTTGAACCCAAGACTTCCGGTTAGGTGAGACTTCATTTCCACGGCCATTGCCGCTTGAGCTACCCCATGTGGACGGAACCGTTGTTAACTCATTTATTTATTAGTTAACTAGTCAATTTACTAAAAAAAGACCTAGTTATGCATGCTATTCAAATTTTTTAATTGAGTGGAGGGAAAAGGCATAACTGTATTTATTAATGTATATTGTTGAGTGTACAAATTTTTTCATGTAGAAGGTAAGGAATTCTCTTGGGATCATGCAAGTAAATACGATCTCTTACTATTCCTTAGGAGCAATAATTGAGTAAGGAAACAAGAGGAAGAAAGAGGCCTATTTTGGCTAACTATTGGCGAGAGCAGGCTCAGGAGGAGATCAATATTGCATTGAAGGTTGAGCTTCAAGGATTCAATTTATCATTGTAATAGATCAGTTGTCTCATATGATATAATACAAACATAGGAGGTGTTTTTTCCTAGTTGGGATCCCCAGTAAAAATGATATTTTCATTGTCATTGAATGATTACAGGTGTTTCTATTGTATGTTTTTCCTCTCGCACGTTAAGTAGAAGAAATTTGTGATATTGTTTTCAATCTAAATTCATTAACAACTACAAATTTTGGGTTATTTCTACACGGTATCAGAGCTATTGGAAACTGCAAAGAAACCAAATTCTTGATATTCTCTCAGAGAAATTTCGAATAGAAAATTTGTGGTGCATGAATTTTCTTTAGTGCAGGAACAATATATTTCTATGGATTGACACTTGAATATCTATTGGAGGGAACTTCAAACTTCATAGCTTGGAAATACTGAATGAAAGTTGTTTTGGATTACAATGGAGTATTAGAGAACACACAAACTAATATTCCAAAACCAGCAACATTAGATGCACAACTATTGGCTCAGTGGAAGCAAGATACAATAAAAGCTAGGAGGATTATCTTGGAGGGAGTTAGAGACCATGTGGTTTCAAGTTCACATGGAAAGCATAATTCTTATGCAATGTTGAAAATCCTCATATATTTATTTGAAAGCAACAATGATTCTAGGAAATTAGCATTGAAATATAAGCTTGGGAACATTCGAATGCAAAAAAATTAAACTAGTATTCATTACCTATCTAGATTTACTCAAGTCAGAGATGAACTTAGAAGAGTTGGAGAGACTATGCCACCATCTGAACTAGTGAGCTTAGCACTCCTTGGTATTTTGAAGTCCTAGAATAGCTATCAGGATTTAGTTAACGGAAGAGACAAGCTCCCAAATTGGGAGAGACTTTGGTCTGATTTGGTGTAGGAGGAGATTAGAAGAAACACTAGAAATTGAGTCTCGTCAAAATATGATGAGGAATAATATTTTCATCAAGTTGAAAAAGGAAAGAATGCTAAAGGAAATAAGGCCCAAGACGAGGCAGAATCCAGCCCAAACCATGGAAGGAGGAAAGAACTTAGTAAAATTAAATGCTTTCACTTCCATGAGTATGGACATTATGGAACCAAGTGCCCACATAAGAAAATAGAAATAGAAATAGAATTATATTTTATATATATTACTTATATATATATATATATATTGATTATACGTATATACTATATATTATATTATATTATATATGACGTATTGAAATAATAAATTCTAATTCAATTACATTTCTTATAATAATATTAAAAGCACTAATCTTAATAAAAAATAAAAAATATTAATTAATTCAATTTTGAAAGACATGAAGAGAAATATTCAAAAATTCTGCACTTACTTAAAAAACACTTTTTTTTTGTTTTTTTTAGTAATAACTAACATGGTCAATTATCCTATATACACGTTTTTTACAGAAGTAACTTTTGTTTTCAAGCAGAAAAAAAAGTCTGTTTTCTATTATCGTTCTAGAATAATTAATATATAGTATATATATATATATATATTTTTATTATATATATATTATATATATAATATATATATATTATATCTATATATATATAGATATATGATGAACAAAATGTCATCATAGGATTGATAACGTATCCAGTATTTAATTGCACATGGAATTACAAATTTGCTACAACCTCAGTGACAACCATATACTAAAATAGGCAATATAGAATATACAACATCTTTTCCCTTCCTAAATATCTCACAAATTCTCATTACGGAAACGAGAAAGCATTAAAATACATCTGATCTAGAATTTGTTCTTCATACAGCGAAATATATAGTGATCTTTTACCTATCTTTTTTATACATGACCATATACAATACATTTACAAAAAGTGATACAATTTGTTTTAGGTACTTATCTGTGTTGATGCTCTGCCCCATTGTCATGGACTTTAGAGCAGTATCCTGGCATGTTAATGCTTCCTACTTCTGTCATTGTTGACCCCATTTCTACCTGGATATACATAAATTTTTTTGTGGCTAGTAATCCTTTTTTTGACATTTCATCTGCATTCTTGTTGTATGCTCTGCTGATGTGCTGTATGGAAGATTGCTGAAGAGTGCTCCATAGGCTTTGTATGCATTTCAGCCAACCTTGTAGGGAATTTTGTTGTATATTATTCTTCCCCAAGATTTGATCAACCATACACCTAGAATCTCCATAAATTTGTATTTGTGGGATATCCAAAAATTTGGTAATCCATAGTAATCTCCATAAAGAAATTGATTTTGTTTTCATACCTGTTCCCTCTCCCGCATTCCAGTGAATCCAATACTCCTTTTCTTGCATCAGCTTTAGGCAAATTCCACAACCACAACTTCCTCCTTGTGATGCCCTATCAAAAAACCTAGCGGGGAATTTGGTAACCTATACCATCCCCTTGTCTTCCTTCTCTTTTTTCTTGGTGCCAACTCTCTGATCTGATTTCATTCACTGTTCTATGTACTCACAAATCAAATCCTTTCTCCATCTCTTGGTTCCAAAAATCAAGTGGTTACAACCTTTCTATATCTCCCAAAAGACAACTAGTGTGAACGATCGCCAACTTGTGCATTGTGTACTTCACCATTTTAAACATTCATCAATTGTATTAAAATATATGTATAGTATCTGCTTCTTAGTGGTGAAGTGCTTCCATATGCTTATAGATCTTGGAGAATGTAAGAATAAGTGAAAATTGTCCTCTCCTTCTTTCGTACACAGGTAACATATCCTAGGTCTGTGATGTTTCCACTTGTGTAAATTTTCCCATGTAAGATTCATATTTTTCCATGTTAACAATAGGAAAATGATAATCTTTATGGGAATGCTAGTTTGCGAAAACTTATAAAACCAACAACATTTTGCATCCTTTATCTCCTTCATATACAATTTGAGATAGCAGTCTGCCACTTCAATCTCTCTAGACTTCTTCTTTTCTCTAGCCCATTTGATGCGATCCCCTTTATTGTCATAACATATACCTACATCTTTTAATGATTTCACAAGCTAGAACCAATCTAGTTTGTATTGTCCTGTAAGATTCAGTTTGATGGAGTGAAGCCATATTATTATATTACCACTCCATTCACTAATCATCTGGTTCAGAACAAATATGACCATTCTATTCAGGTGGTTTATTAATTCCGCTGTACCAAATGGGATCTCATCGGATCTAATAATACTGTCTATACCCAAGATAATTCTATTTCCAGAACCAAACATCCAAGAGATGTTCTGAAATAGGCTATTTTTAACCATGTTGAAATTGTTCCATATCTTAGATCCACTTTTTTTCCTAATTTCACCTTGTCTCATCCAATAGGTAAAATCCTTAGTCTTCATGTACTTGAAATGAATTAAATTTCCCCATATACCATTACTGTTGATTCCCCACCATAGTGATTTTAGAATCAACGGGCAGCCAAAAATTTTAAGATTTAGAATGTCCCATCTACCCACCTTTTATGGTCTAGTGATCCTCTCAAACTTGACTAGATGATATTTGCAGCTTCTTCTTGCACCTGACCAAATATAATTTTCCATTATGCAATTTAGTGACTTTATTATTAGCTATGGGATGCGGAACAGATGAGCCCAATAGACCCCCATTTGCGTAAGAACTCACCATGTGAGGGTGATACAACCTCCCATTGGTAAACAATTGTGCTCCCACCCCTTAATCCTTGAGTGGAATCTATCCACTACCCACATCCAGTCAACATTTTTGTAATTCCCTAGCTTTAGGCAGTATCCTATATATTCCATTCCATTTTCTAAATTTATTACATTTAACCCAAAACACCTCTCGATATAGCTGATATCATCGTGGTTGCAGGATCCATATAGGATGATAGATTTGTGTTTATTTTGAACAAAACCAATTGATCTTCCAAACTTCTTAAAAATTGATGACAGTGCATGCCACTTGAGTCTGTTTATCATACCCATCAGCACGATATTATCAACAAAGAATCTGTGGGAAATAGAAATATGACTGCTAATTTTTAGCGCTTCAAACTAACTTGCATTAACATCTTTTTTAATTATCAAACTTAGGCCGTCCATCGCTAGTATGAAGAGAAGAGGGGACAAAGCACACCCCTGTCTAAGTCCCCTGCCCACAACAAATAATCTTGATGGGTATCCATTAATTATCACAACATATCGAACTGTTGTTACACATCCAATAATCCATTCTTCCGTGTTTGTTCTTATGCCAACTTTATGAAGGACCAGTCTTAGATTACCCCAATCTAAGCTGCCATATGCCTTTCTAAGGTGTACCTTCATTACTGCTGCATTCATCTTTTTAGTCTTCATAATGTGCATGCATTCCTGAGCAACTACCACAACATCATGGATTATTCTATTATTAAGAAATCCATATTGCTATGGTGAGATGAATTTTGATAAAGAAACCTTGATTCTGCTGGCTATTATCTTGGAGATAATATTATATGTAAGATTACATAGGGAAATTGGGTGATAATCAGCAAATGTGGCCGCCTCTATTTTCATTGGAATAAGGGAGATATAGGTAGAATTTAAATGATGATGTACAATTCCCTTCATTCTAGACTCTTCTATTATCTGTAGAAGGTCATCCTGAAATATGTCTATGAAGTGGACAAAGAATTCCATAGTCCATCCATCTGGACTTGGGCTTTTGTCTCCTTTCATCGATTTGATAGCCCGGATCAATTCCTCCTCCTTAACCTCCTTATACAACTCCAGATTATCCTCCTCATTAAACATTGTAGGATATTCATTTACTACCCATACCTATGAATCCGCTTCCTCCACTTCCACTCTTTTATATGCTTGTTGGAAATATGATACCACTAAGGCTGTAATTTCTGATTGTTTCTTATAACAGTTCCCTTCACCATCGATCACCTGCGAAATTGTGTTTTGTTTCGTTCTATGATTAGTAAAGTGATGAAAAAACCTAGTATTTTTATCCCCTTCACAAATCCAGGTGGCTGTGCTTTTCAATCACCATGTTGTCTCTCGTACTTGAAGAATCATGTTCCTTTTCAACTCGAGAGAATAGATCTGTTCCTTTTCTTCAGCAGGTAGGGAGTGGGTGGCCATTTGGCTATGTAGTGGCATTAAGGCCTCCTCTATTTCTATCAGTTCCATTCTCAGGCTTGCCTTCTTCTTCTACTCCCATGTTTTTACCTCTATTTTAAGGTTTCAAAGCCTGCTTATGAACTTTTCTATGAGCGCAAGGTATTTCTCTGTATCTCTTCTTTCCAGCCAGTGTGATCAAATAAGTGATTCAAAATCTATATCTTCAAGCCAAACTCTATTAAACTTAAAAGGCAAGCTGACTCTACTACCAACATTGCATCAAAAGAGTGTGATTGGGTGGTGATCTGATACATAGTTTTCAATAATGTGGGATCTTACATCCCCCATCTTTTCCAACATATTTTCTACCATTATCCTTGGTTGGGGAATTATTTGGTGGACAAATATCTACTAAACTATCGGAAAAAGATAATGTTCCTAAGCTTTTGTGCCATCTTATCCACTGCCATGGATTTCCCCCACAACTCCTCGATCCCTGTGGTATAGTTAAGATCCCCAGCCAAAATAAGGGAAGATGAATGAAGGATCCCAGATGCCTCCATTATATCCCAGAAACATTCCCTTTCTTTGTGAGGAGCATACACATTAAGGATGTGCATTCTTCCCGAGATACCTTTGTTGCTTGCAGCTAGAAAAATACCCACCGAATAGGAAAAGGCCTTCAGATTTGCCCATCTAGGGTCCCAATAAGCTGCTAAACCCCGAGATCTATCAGTGGCATCAATAGCCACAATACACCATGTCGAAAACATCCTTTGAAAGTAGTCAACATTTTGTGATGTAGAATTCTTTGATTCTTGAATGAGAATAATATTGGAATGGGATGAGAGAAACAAGTCTCTTAAGGCGAGGAATTTTGGAAGGGCCCTCAAACGCCTGATATTCAGAGAGAGAATGGAGTTCATTTAAGCCTATTAGAGGGCATACATGCTCTAAGTGCCCTAGGAGATATGGGTGAAGAAATGGGGATATCAATAAGGGACGACGAATTTGTTAGGGTTGTATGTGTTTGGCACGAGCATCCTCTGAAATGTCTACTACCAATGTTATTTGTACGCCTAATAGTTATATTCCCGGTAGAGGAGGGGCTTATTACAGGGGACTTGGAACCCTTTGGCTTATGAATAGTGAGGGATTTAAGATTCACGGTCTTCCTTTGGAGTAGGAAGTCAAGCTCGCTCTCTACAGTGTTGTTTGGTGATGAGACCAAAGATTTTTGTGAGAGAGACTTAGCAATGGGAGAGTTTGATTGTGTAACCGGTGAATGGAGCCTTCAATCTTGAGTATACATGGCATAAGAGGTAGATGGAACGTCCACCATAGTGTGATGTGTCAGTACCGACAACTAAGTCATAGTCAGGGTGGAAAGGGGATGGTGATGGTCTCGATATGGAGAGTTGGTAGCAATATGTGAGCTGGATTGTTCTAATGTAGAGGAAGAGGAGTGTACATGATTAGGGATAGAAACAATTTTTACAAAGTGAGGGGATGGCTAAGAAAACAACCTGGTTAGTGTGAAAGGATTTATCTGAACCCGAAATGTTTCCTGCTTGTTTCGTGGCAAAACCATGACGTGGAGAAAAAAATACTGACTTGTTTTCCTTCTGATGTTAATGATGAGTCCCTTTACACTCCCACGAAAGCCACCACCTGCATCTTCCTTTAGGAAAATTAGCTATTAGATATCCAGTTTGATGGTAATTGAGGGATCAAAACGGTATTCCCAAAAAATCAAGGCAATGTGTGAGGTTAATGTCCTCCCACCTTAACTCAATCTGATCGGGGAAAGCCTCACTAAAATATTTTTCAATAAGGACCATGCAATCCTTTTATCCCTGGCTCTAAGACATTGTGGATCAACATATATGAATTTGCCAATGGCAATGCCAATATCGGTAAATACTTCCTTCATCCAAAATTCTAAAGTTAATCAGGGCAATTTGAACCCTATAAGCTTGTTTTTGGGTGTTTGCTTCAATGGATTGAATCCCACATACCATGCATAAATTACCAAAAATCTACGATCCTTGACCCATGGTAGTGCTACGATTTTCTTGAGATCTTCTTCGCTCAGAAAATGGAAACTGTACGAGCCTCGCATTAGCCTTACCACTATGGGAACATATCCCAACAAGATTTTCCATTTTTTTGCCAATCATTGCCTCATCCCTGCTTCTTCTATCTCCAAAAAATACCACCTACCTACTAAGGCCCTCTTTTGGAGACTCGTTACTCTATCGAGGAGAACATCATGGCTAAATGAAAGTGTAGGTGAAGGTGTTGTATCCTTGATAGCACGATGTTTTTTGCCACCCCACCTTCCGTCACCTTTTTCACCTCCTCCAATTTATTTTGTAACTGACAGTCGGCATCTGCCCATATGTCACTTCCATCACCCAGGGTTGTCAGCCGAGGGGAGTGTGCCACATTCCTGGTCATGCCCAGGTTTTCGTGGTGCTGTGACTCAGCCTCCATCATGGCTTGGATGAACGCCTCCTATAGTGAGGTGTCAGACTCGAAAGTGTCCACTGGAATTTAGGATTTAGTAGGTACAACCCCCGAGACTTAATGACGTTCCTCCTACCAAGACATCACATTGTAAGCAGTAAGTGTTCACCTATCCTCCTATAGTTAGGATAGTTCCCATGCCCCAACCCACCTGAAGGCCACCTCCCAAGAGAATTTCAACGTTGTTAGGCGAGATTAATGATGTCGCAGGTACATCCCTTGGGAATTAATTTCATCCCTCCTACCAGGACAGACTACTGCAACTAATAAAAATTTACTTGTTTGCTTGTAGTTGTGGTAGTCCCCATGCCTCAATCCATCTAGAACTCACTACCCAAGAGAATGTTAACGCTGCCAAATCGAGAGCATGATTTGGGAAGATAACACCTCAGAATTGGAGAGAATAATAGTCTTAAAATAGTAAGATAACATGTAGGAGGGATAGGGGAGAATGTCAGGAAGAGTGTGCAAAGTGTAAGGATAAGGACACTCGTCACCTTAGATGGGCACTAGTTAGTGGGGACATTGATGTTTTAAAAATAAATAATTTTAAAAAGCACCCCCAGAAAGTCCTAGAATCAGAAACCAGTTACCTCACATCCCCCGAAAAACTAGTGAGTGCATAAGACACCCTCTGAGCAGGTTCAGGACTTAGGGTCCTCTCAGCAGCGAACACAATACTAGTCCTAGAAAGTCCACCACCTATAGCAAAATTTCATGGAAAATATTTTGCAAGGTCATGACATGAAGAAAGTGTTAGTCCACTTCTACCAGAATGTGTTCAAGGCATGAGACTATAAAGATGGAGTTTCTATTAGGAAAAAAGAAGGACATGAGGGAGATGTAACATTATTGTTGGTTGGCATTCGGGCTGCGATAGGACTGTAAGATGCGAGTCTTGTAAATGTAGGCTAGTATGCATATGGTCATAAGAATAAGAGGGGCGATGGAGAATAAAACTAATATAACCAGGGACAAGGAAATTTTAGAAAATATACACATCATAGTTACATCATTCAATTATACACCACCCTCGATAAAGACAGACATATATAACCTGTACTACTTCCTATTTTTACAGACGTATGAGATTTTAATTCCTAGTAAACGAGATTTTGTCCAGGCTTTAAGAAATTTTACCCAGACCCATTAAACTATAACCTTTTTTGCAATAATCGTTTGAATACATACCTTTTTCTTAGGCTCAGTAGCTTTGTTGTTCCGTAACTGCTTCAGGTTCTAGCCAACAACAACCCTTTGAATAAACTAGGAGATGTTGGTATTGTAGTTCGTCAGAGGTCTTAAATGATATATGCCTCCCCACTATAAAGCTAATACTAATAAAAATTTCGGGATTTCACCATCAAGCGAGGAGATGTTGGTGTCTGTGTTTGTGGATACTATGATCAATCCTCACCGAGGACATTGATAAACTCAGTGGCTAAGCATCAGAGTTTCGAGCTTCCCCACAGAGTTCAGTTAGGCTAACTAATCAGTGAACTATTTATTTTTTTTGTAAAGTCGTGGTTTCCCATGCTTAATTCTTTGGGTTCCAACCAGGTATGGCTAGCTCTGCATCTTAATACAATTTCATTTGATTCAAATTTGTAATCCAAGTCCAAAAACTTTGTCATATGTGTTTTGGAATTGATATACATGCAACGGGACTGTAATACTGTTTTAATATAACTTTAGTGTTTGTAATGATATTTCCCAAACTTTGTGAAGCCCTCACTTGATGGTCGGATGGAAAACTCTTTGCTTAGAATGTGGGCAAGGAGATCTACGACTCTTGGGCTTCAATGTTCAATGGTCAGTCTGATTTGATGAGAGGATATAAGACATTAATGATCCGCTGGTTCAAGCACCACTAAGAGAGCCATAGTCCTCGTGAATATTTATTTGAGTGAGTTGCAAATGTGATTTAATGAAATACAAATCCCCAAGGTTTGTGGTGCAACCATGGAGAGAGCAACAAATATGATTATACAAGATTGTATTTAAGCATTAATATTTAATTGTTACTAACATATTACTGTTTACTACGCATTGCTTTATAAAATATTTAAAATTATAACTAATAACATTAGAAATAAATGTTAATATTTTTTTATAATAAATAAAAAAATAAATCCAAAAATTTAATTTTATAAAATTGAAAATTATTTGGTAATTTTAACTAAAATAATATATGATAAACAACATAAAGTATGCATAATACCTGCACCGACAAGCATAATAAGAAGGAAGGAAATGGTATGTGTTACTGGATTGCATAATTATTCATGTTAACTTTTTAATGAAATCGATATCAAATTTGTGGAACCTGATGGAAATTGATGTCACACATCTAATAATTTATGGATATTTAATGCTTGAAGTCATTATGGATACTTTTGGAAATATTGAAAATTTAGATATATGAAAAGATATTTGGTAGTGTTTGGGTTTTTGTTTATTTGTTTCCTGATATATTATGTTGGATATTGTGTTTTTCTATTAGTTTTTAACAAAAATAAAGAATGTTTTTATATTAGTTTTTTACAAAGTTTAAGATTTTTTATTTTTAATTTTTTAATTTTTGAGATATGTTTTATTTGTATAATGAAATAGATATTTTTTTGAGATATTTTATATTTGTATATAGTTTGAGTGGGCCCAATGGTTAAGAGCATTTGTTTTCTCCTACGAAGTCATAGGTTCAAAATTAGAAGGGGTCGAATATGTATGCCTTCGTAAACTTAGTAAAAGTGTCCCACAAACAAGGGGGTCTCATACACCAATTTGGTGTCTGGCTTGGCCGTTACCTTAAAATTGGATAATAATAATAATAATTGTGTTTTATTGTAACATTCTAGTTTATTTTGTTTAATGGTTGGTTTTATTCTAAATGTTATAATTAATAGCACAATTTCATATAATGGTGTTGTCGTGTGTTATTCTTTAATATATATTATTTCTTTTTCTTTTTTTAAATCCATTTTTATTTTATATATAACAATGATTCATATCCCAAGAGATTGATAATTTAATATCAAGTATTGTTGAGAAGTAGTTATAGAAATGGAGATTTTCACATATTTTGATTGATGAGCGTCATTATTGAGTAATTATATGGGCCTTAATTGGCCTTAATTCACCTCTTAGCTTAGTCAAACCAACTATTCTCACAACTTATTGCATACTTTTGATTAAATGAGTTAGAGTTGGATATTTGGCCTTGTGGTCTAATGCACATGCATTGCAGGAATAAGGGATGAATGCAAGGAACTATGGCAAAGATAAAGGATAAAAGGATAAATGCAAGCAACTATGGCAAAGACCTTGGGTAAAACTAGAATGGGACAAGGGAGAGTAACTATAGGAGGTCAATCCTCTTAATTTACTACCCCTCCATTTAGATAATCCACCATAAGCTCGGAGTGCACACAACCATCACTTTGAAGACTAGAAGACAACTGAGCATGTGAAAAGGATAGAAAGCAGTTTATCTTAAGTTGGGAGCCAAGCCTCCCTAATGGGAAGGAAGTTGTTAGAGACTTCACATGTATAAAACGAGAGGCATGGGACCCTATTAGGATTCAGACTTCTATTTCCAAACTCTGTTTTATTTTTGAGTTGCAAAGACTTGTGATAGTTTGCTCTATAGTCCATGGTTTCTACAATAAGAATGAATTTTGTTTAAGCCAGCTCTGAGTTAACTTTTAGGGCTGAAGCTCTTGGGTTAGGGCCAGGCCCAGGCAACCAAAGCTCCTCTTTATTGTAATGTTATGCTAGCATAGATTTCTGTTCTGTTTATTTGCTTCGGTAGTTTCATGGTTTTCTGTTCATTTGCTTAAGTAACCTTATGGCTTTCACTATTTATTTTCTTAAGTAGTTGCACTTTCATTACAACAATATGGCATAGATCATGCATGGTTTTCCCGTTCATCTGCTTTAGTAGCTGTAGTTTACTTTCATTTATGCCTTCTTTCAGTTCACAGATGAGTTAGAGGAAAAATATCACTATCAGGTTGTGTGCAAATGTCTCGACCTCATCTCCTCCCTCAGGGACCATGACTTTAGGAAGAGACCCTTCAGCAACCCTAAAAACACAGTCTCTGGTTCTTGCATGGGCTATGAAGTTCGCTTTTTAATGCAGTTACTTGTTCACCCGCACTGGTTTTCTTTGTAATTTTATTTTGAAACTGCCTCTAGCACATTTCTCATACATTGCTTCCTCATCATTTGATCACCAACAAACCTTCACAATCACTGTTTGATTCACTATTTTCTCCAACTGATGCCATGCATGGACTCTTCCACTCAATTTATGAACTTTAAGTCCCCACCTTCAATCTACCTCACCTGATCTGATGACCATTGCATCACCTCCACACCTTTAGGCACTTTAAACCCCCACCGTCGATCTGCCTTGCCTGATCTGGCGGTTGTCGCTTCACCTGATCACCAAATAGCTTGGTTGATCTCCACTGTTGATCAGCCTTGCCTGATCCAATGGCTATCATGCAATCTCGCATAGATTAGTGCACGAATGTTATCCACCTAAGAGCACTCGAGAAAAGTGGTTTTCTCATGCTATGTGTTGCGCAATAAGGCTAATCGTGTGAAATTTCCAAATACCACTTACAACTTGAAGGGTGCGTGAGAAACTACTTACCACCCTAGAAACTCGCTCCCTCATTTCCTCATGTTTCTTTTCCCCGCGATATGATATCCATCGTCCATCTCTTGACTTCACCCGTGAGATAAGATCTTAGCCATTCATCACTCTTGTTAGCCTTGTCCTTCCATCTCTTAACTTCACCCCTGTGATTAGATCTGAGCCATTCATCTCTTGTTAGCCTCGTTCATCCATCCACTCACCTAATCCCTCGCAACACTATCTCCATCATTCATCTCCTTTGTTCCCTTATTCGTCCATCAATTCACTTTAGCCTTCACGATAAGATCTCCACTATTCATCCTATTAATTAACCCTATTCGCCCATCGATATACGTAACCTCTTGTGATCCAATCTCTATAGTTCATTTGACTTTCACTCGACTGATCCAACAATTCTTATGCATTGTTCCTCCCTCACGTCCTCCTTTCAGTAATTTCGACCTCTGATTTCTTTTTCCGCTTAAAAACTGATTTAGCCTAAGTTTCTTTGTTACACCTTAGTCTAGTTTTGATGCTCTTTACTTCTGCAACTTAGATAATTATCATTAGGTTAGTGTTAATTTAGCAATTCTGATTAGCATAACTATTTAATTGGTTAGTTAGGTTATGGTGTAAGTTTAGCATTTCATGTTGTCTTTTTCATTACTGTAGTACAGTAGCTCTATCTTAGAGTAGGTTTGCTCTCTTTCCATCAAATAATTAAGCTTCTTTTGACCCTATAGAAGTTTGGCTTAGAACCCCTGGGGTCTCTTTCCAGAAAAACAATGACAACAAGTAGGACCTTCATTTCTACTTGTGCATATATCACTGTCACCTCCAAGTTTGTACAAACCCTAGGTTGATAAGCAAAGCTGGTAGCCTTGGGAGTTGCAGCATTATTGTTGCAATACCTAGGATCATCACTTTTTGGCATTGTTGCCGAGGAGGTGTCTAAGTAGAAGTAATTACTTATTTCTTCTATTTCTAGTCTCCAAACTTCTTTTCTTCTACTTCTAATCTTCAAATTTACTCCATTAGTTTATTTATGCAAAAGCAACCTAATTTCTTTCTTTCTTTCAGTTGTCATAATCTGCTTTCCTTTCCATTCTACAAGTACTTTCTAGCTTTAACAAAATCCTACAGAAACTAACCCAAAAACATTTCCTTTCATGTCTAATAGGATTAGGGACAATTCAGGGAAATTCTTGTCAAATACCCCCATTGCATCCAACATGCAACCTTCTCTCTTCTTTAGTGACGGTGAATTGGAACGCCCTTTAGGTGAGCAACCTTACCTATTTGAGGAACCTACAGAAGAAGAAGAAGAGGAAGAACCCATTCCTACTGAACCAATGGTTGGAAACCAAAATGACACGAGAGATAGAGAGAGATTTGAGAGTGACTTCCCCATCAAGGAAACCAATGGGGACACTAATATGAATAATATAAGCCCCTCTGTCTCATTTCCATGGCCCGATCACAGAGGACCTTGACACTTTCTTATTTGAATTTTATATTATATTCCGAACCTATTACTATATCAATGATGAGCGAAAGTTAAAACTATTCCCATCTACCTTCAAGGATGCAACACTACGCTAGTTCGTGGGTTGACCTGGAGATAGCATCACAACTTGGGCTCAGATGCAGCAAACTTTTAACAAAAAACATAGGAACTACTGTAGGTCAAAGGACACTAAAGAAGATATTTTTAGGATGACCGTAGGCCAGGATGAATCCCTTGAAGACTATGAAGAAAAATTCCATCTTAGTTACAAAAGGACCAAGTGCACACTTGACCCTAAGTCACTAAAGTTGGTCTTTCTTAGGAGTAAGGGAAGATCTTCTGGATACCTTAAATATTATAGCAGGAGGAGATGTCTACCAATTACCTTATGAGGATATTAAGACTATCTTTAGAAACCATAGTAGGGCAGCTAGGAAAAAGGGTAGGGGTAGTTAACCTATGGCCAGTACATCATCCTCTAACTTATCCATCAAGGTTGAAATTGGAAATATGATGGAAGATTTCAAAAGTGACATGATACAAACCCTTGCCTTGCAATTGGACACCATGAATATCAAAAGGAATGAAGAGGAAGCAGAGAGAGCCTTGGCCATCTTTTGTCCTAGATGCACCAGGAGGCATCCTAGGAACAAATGTGTATTGAATTGTATTGATATTTGCTTAGTCTGTGAAGAAAACCACTCCACAGACAAGTGCCCTTCTTTACCTAGACTCAAAGATATATATCAAGGAGCTGAAGGGGTCACTGAGCAACTTTACGACATCAGCGAAAGGAGACCTCCCAGGCCTAAACCATACTAGCAGAGGATGCAAGGGCCATCCCATGCATATTACAACCCCAACCAAACCACAACTATACCTTCTTGGGGACCCCTTTCTCATCCTTCTTGGTCTACACCCTATCCTTGGTCCTATGTATCTCAATATGAATCCTAGCCATCCAATCAATCATTTCAACCTTATGTTCAGCCACAATTCAAGAATATTCTAGCCCTATTGCCTCCACCACCTATCCAACCACAACTCCTACACTCTACTCCACCTAAACAACCCCATATGACTACCCAGCCAAATCCAAACCCAAACAATAGGCAGGCTCAACAAGCATACAGTGGAGATACATCATAGCCACCTTATGTTGTAGAAATCTAGGAGATTAACCTAAGATCTAGGAGAATTATCGCAGACAACCAACCTCCCTCTCGAAATAGGGAGGTTGAGGAAGAAAGAGAGGAAAGCAACCTTAAAGTAAATCCACCCTTTCCTCAAAGATTAACCCAAACACTCTAGCCTACCCCAGAAGAAATTGAACTTCTAGGAGAATTGAAAAATCTATGTGTAAAGATCCCCCTTCTCTAGGAAATCAAAGATGTTCCTATTTATAATAAGTTGATGAAGGAGAAGTGCTTGAAACATCCGGGAAGAAGAGAAAAGGATGCCCATACCATTAATTTCATTGGGCATTTGTCTAACTTATTGCTGGGGTAGGTAATATGTCCAAAATATTTGGACCCTAGAAGCCATGTAGTAGATGTGTACATCAATGACACCATTGTCGCACACAATCTGATTGATCTTGGGGCTGCCATTACTATTATGACCAAGGACAACATGCTCAAACTCAACCTCCAAGGGTCATTAAGTAAGACCACAATGGTTTTGCAACTTGCAGACCATTCCATAGTCACCTCAAAGGGAATTGTGGAGGATATGGTGGTATCCATTGATTCCTAGAGTACCCTACATATTTCCTAGTTCTCCAGCCTAAGGCTAAGCTTATTGGTTACCCTCTCATCCTTGGGAGGCCATGGTTGGCCACAACTAATGCTTACATTAACTGCAGAGTTGGGAATATGACCATCAAGAATGGGCATATGTCCAAACAATTAGTCCTATACCTCCTCCTCAACCTTATCTAGAGCATGATTTACCTTTATGGTTGGAGGAGGATGAAGAAGATGAGGGTTACTATGCCCAAATTTATACTTTGGAAGAAATCATAGGAGGAGGACAACAAGATGAGGATGACTTAATTGAAAACCTACTCCAAAGTCCAACTCCTAGTTCACTACCATTAGAATAAGAAGGGAAACCCAATACAATTATCCAATTAACCTATGCTTGGCCAATTCCAAGTCCCTCCGTGTCAAAGCCATAGAATGTTTCCTAGAGAGAACTTTGAACATTAACCCATATCTTTCTACTTTAGAAGAGGAAAAGCTATGCAACATGCTGAGAGAGAACCTAGAAGCCTTCGCTTGGAGCTATAAGGAAATGAAAAAAGTGCACCCTTCAGTGTGTACTCACCACATATACATCAAAGAAGGTTGCAAGACAGTTAGGCAACCACAAAGGAGGACGAATCCACCTCTTAAAGACATAGTCAAAGAAGAACTGCAAAAACTGTTAGATGCAGGATTCATTTACCCTATCTCAGACAATGAGTGGGTCTCTCCTTTAGTGTTAGTTCCCAAGAAAAATGGTAAGTGGAGGATTTGTGTTGATTATAGGGAGTCAAACAAAGCAACAAAGAAGGATCATTCCCCCCTACCCTTCATTGACCAAGTGCTAGATGGCCTGGTAGGGAAGAAGATCTTTTCTTTCCTAGATGGATTCAGTGGGTACAATGAAATCCAAATCTGCCCAGAAGACTAGGATAAGACCACATTCACCTATCCTTGGGGTAATTTTGCATATAGGGTCCTTCCTTTTGGCCTATACAATGCTCCTTCCACCTTCTATAGCGTAATCTTGAGTATTATTAATAAATTAGTACATGAGGTTGTGGAAATCTATATGGATGATTTTACACCTTATGGCTGTGATTTCCAAGAAGACCTAACTAACCTAGGAAAAGTATTACACAAATGCATTGAAATGAACATGTCTCTCAGTCCAAATAAGTGTGAATTCTTAATGACTGAATGGATTGTGCTAGGTCATTCAATATCTCAGCAAGCACTGCAGGTGGACCCAAACAAAATAGCAATCACCCAAAGGGTCCCACCTCCACAAAAGCAAAGAGATCTCAGAAGTTTCTTAGGATTGGTTGGATATTATTGAAGGTTCATAAAGGACTTTAGTAGGTTGACCTCCCCTTTTTTTGGATTGTTGGCCAAAGATTCTGAGTTTATATGGTTAAAGAGTTGTCAAAAGGCCTTAGACATTCTAAAGGGTAAGTTAACTACTGCACCAATCCTTAGAGGCCCAAATTGGGCCCTTCCCTTTCATATTTATGCTGATGCCTCACACAAAGCCATAGGTCAGGAAGAGGATAAATTTTCCTATGCCATCTATTTTATCAGTAAGAACTTGTCAAAGGCTGAGCTAAACTATATTGTGACTGAAAAGGAACTCCTGGCTATTGTGCATTCATTGAACAAATAGGAATTACATTACATGCTATCAAACATTTGTGCATACTGATCATGTTGCAATCAAATATTTAATGAACAAACCAGATGTGAATGGTAGAATCATAAGATGGCTGCTTCTATTACAACAATTTGATCTAACTATTATTGATAAGCTTGGTAAGGAAAATGTTGTTTATGACTTTCTATCTAGAATCAATCTACCCGTAGGTGGAAAAGGAATCGTGGATGACCAGTTACCAGATGAGAATTTGTTTTCTATTTCAATTTTGTCTCCCATGGTTTCCTTATATAGCAAATTATCTAGTATCATCATAGTTACCACCAAACTTGCCCTCCAAAGAAAAGAGCAAGATAGTCAGAAAGAGCACCCCCTTCACCTAGATTGGGGGAAATCTTTTCAAACTTGGCTCAGATCAAATCTTAAGAAGGTGTGTAAGGGAAGAGGAAGTCTTTGACATCCTTCTGGCCTACCATGATGGGCCTTGTGGAGGTCACTTTGTAGCAAAGAGAACGTAATTCAAAGTGTTGCAAGCAGGCTATTATTGGCATACTCTTCATCAGGATGTGAAAAAGTATATTATTTAGTGTGATTGGTGCCAGAGGATGGGAAAGCCTACTCCAAGAGATGAAATTCCCCTACAACCTCAAGTAACTTTTGAGCCATTTGACAAGTGGGGCATGGACTTCATTGGGCCTATCAAGCCTCCTTCAAAGAAAAAACAACACATCATTGTGTGCACTAATTATTTGAGTAAGTGGGTTGAAACTAAATCAATTAAGGCAAAAAAATAAGAGAAGGTGGTTGAGTTCCTAAGGGAGAATATATTCTACAAGTTTGGGTACCTTAGAGAGATAGTCACAGACCAAGGCAGCCAGTTTACCTCCAACATGATTGAAGAATTGCTCAACCATCACAAAATAAATCATAGGACCTCCACTCATTATCATCCACAAGCTAATGAGCAAGTGGAGGTGACCAATAGGGCACTGAAGAACATCTTAACCAAGGTAGTGAGCAGTAGCAGGAAGGATTGGGCAGAGAGACTAGTTGAGGCCACCTGGGCCTATAATACAACATGGAAGGCCACCAATAGATTTACACCCTATGAGCTAGTCTTTGGTTAAAAGGTGGTGTTGTCCATTGAATTTGAATATAACACATTGAGGATAGAAGCCCAACTAGATTTAGATCCTGGTCATGCACAGCAGGAAAGTTTGTTACATTTGAATGGTTTGGATGAATTCAGAATGTGGGCCCTCCTACATACAGAGATAGTTCAGCTTCAGAGGAATATCTGGCATGACAAGCACATCAAGGAGAAGAAATTTAAAGAGGGAGACTAAGCATTGTTATACGATTCCCAGTTTAAAAACTTCAAGGGCAAGCTAAGGACAAGATGGATCAGAACTTATGTGGTGGAAAGATGCCATGACAATGGTTCAGTGAAAATTAGAACTATTGATGAAGAAGCCATTCCATTGCTAGTTAATAGACACAACTTGAAAATGTACAAGAGGCCTTTATCAAAACAAGAGTTCATTGACAGTATCAACAGGATAGTGATGATGGTAGAGAAATTTCTAGCTCCTCCCTCTTCAGGTCACTAAAAAAGGAAAAAACAAGAGAACAAGGATTCAGGTGAAAACCTCCATGACGCGTCTAAGTCCCATATTTGTGTTGAAAACCTCATGAGGCAACCAAAGGATAAGAAAAATGAAAAGGAGTAAGAAGATCCCTGGGTGAAAACCTTCCTTGAGGTGCCTAGGGCAGATATCTAGGGTGAAAACCTCTCTGAGGCAGCCTAGGTGTTTCTTAAAAAAAAATACAATAATAAAAGAAAAAAACATAATTGTTATTTGCAGGTGGGTGAAAAATATAAGCAAGCATCAAAGACAAGATCTAGAGGGAACCCTGCCTCACATATATTCATCTCCTCCACTCCTTACCATGCATCCCTCCATCAATTCTATTATTTTTCACTTCAATGCTTCAATTCAGGTAAAGCTTGTTTTTTCTAATAGAATCAACTCAACCATTACCATCATCCCTGCATCCACATACACTCCTATTCCCTTTGTCCATTCATTACAACATCCTCATAGCACCAGCCAGAAGCATGATCAAGAAATTCTAAGGGAGACACCAAACATTACTAAGTGGTAATCTAGGAGCTCCACAAGAGCAGCAACATCAAATCCAAGAGCTCCACAGTAGCAGTAACATCAAATCCAAGAGCTCCACAATAGCAGCAACATCAGATCAAAGAGCTCCATCGCAACAACTACAACATCAAATATTCAGTCACATACACCTGCAAAAGCTAATAAACCATCAGCACGCAGCAGAGGAGGAAGAAGAATGACCATTAGCAGCACCTCTGATCTTTGACAACTGCAATATGGCATCAAGACTATAGGTATGTATCCCACTCACTCATTCATATGCATCATTTGATAAAAATTTCTCAAGGTTAATAGGTAGTTGGTTTATAAGTGAAAAGGTGGCAAAAATCAAATTCTTTAATAAGGGAAAAGAGAATGCAAGAGTCCATAGATATAGTATTGTTATGGAAACAATTTGAGAATCCTTGAAGAACTAAGATTTGGGGTAGAAACACTAGTGCACCAAAGACTCAGCATAACCTGTTTCCTGATGAAATAACTCATAGACTCTAGCAGCAAAGTAAAGAAAATAAATTCCTAATAGTTAGTTCACCATGGGTTAATCAAGATCCTCATTGAGGATGCCCTCCAAAACCTCAGGATCCCTATAAAATGGTCAGTCTTCAGAGACTTACCAAGAGAGGATGACATCAAAACCCTCATCTATGATTTTAGTCCTTCTGTCAATGAGGAGGAGGCAAAACAAGAAGAAGATACAGAGCTAGATGGGATGAGATGAATAAAGAAGAAACTAATACAGAGGAACATGTTGAAACAAAATGAGGAAGATGCTGAAACAGAAGAAGAAACTGATGGAGATGAGAAGAAACACCAAAAGGAAGAAGACAAGAAAAACAGAGATGATAACTACAGGAAAAGGAAAACCAGCTAGCATGTATGGCCAGCCTCTCATTGGAGGCCATCTAGTGTAGGATGCCAGCTAAATCCTATGTTTTATTCCTCAGAGAATAATGGCTGCAATTTCATATTAAAACACTAGAATAAAGGAGCACCATGCCATTTCAGGACTAGAAATAGTTTATTGACCTTTGTGATCAAAGTGCACTAAAGGATGCGGCCAAAATGGCTAAGTTTTACTTACATAACATGGCCCTCACAGATATGAATATTTTGGATCCTAGTGTAGGGATAGGAGATCTACAATTAATGGTTTTGGTATCATGGATGAACCATGAGAAGTCAATGGTTGCAAAGACAAAAAGAATATTGGCCAGAGAGAAAAATGAACCTCTTTTCATCAGAGATGAACAACCAAATCCCATGGCCCTAATTATCACCCATAATCTAATTACAAATAATCCTCAACTAACACTTAGATATCTTGCTGCCCAAGAGCAAGAAATTTCACATTTTGAGGATATGTTTAGGCTGATAAGAGATGATAATATACATGTACGTTGAAGGAGATGGAAAACATTGCCACACAGCTTGAAGATTAGAGAATATTAATCCCCTCAAAAGTTGAGAGAGGCACTCAACAAAACACCTATGTATAAGCAATCAATGCAAAGGTTGAAGGTCAATTGGATAGGCCTGAAACCCAATCCACAACTACTCCTAGGGATGCTAGAAGGGAGAACAGAAGAAAAAGAAAAGAGGTAGTGCGAAGAAGTAGACAGGAAAGTAGGCTTCTATAAACAAGAAGAAGAGACCATAGCAGAAGAAGGGGATGTCACAGAGGCTACTAAAGCCATGAAGGACATGGACATTGACTAAGTTGCTTAGTGGATAATCAACACTTTCAGTAGGGGTGATGATGAGCCTCATTATTGAGTAATTATATGGGCCTTAATTGGCCTTAATTCACCTCCTAGCTTAGTCAAACTAAATATTCTCACAACTTATTGCATACTTTTTATTATATTCTATTTATGAAATGAGTTAGAGTTGGATATTTGGCTTTGTGGTCTAATGTGCATGTAATGTAGGAATAAGGGATGAATGCAAGGAACTATGGAAAAGATAAAGGATAAATGCAAGGAACTATGGCAACGACCTTGGGTAAAACTAGAATGGGACAAGGGAGAGTAACTATAGGAGGCAAATCCTCCTGATTTACTACCCCTCCATTCAGATATTCCACCATCATCTTGAAGTGAACCCAACCATCACTTTGAAGACTAGAAGACAATCGAGCATGTGAAAACGATAGAAAACAATTTATCTTAAGTTGGGATCCAAGCCTCCCTAATGGGAGGGAAGTTGTTAGAGACTTCAGATGTATAAATAAAGAGGCTTGGGACCTCATTGGGATTTGGACTTATATTGTAAAACTCTATTTTATTTATGAGTTGCAAGGACTTGTGACAATTTTCTCTGTAATCTATGGTTTTTACAATAAGAACGCGTTATGTTTAAGCCAACTCTGAGTTAACCTCAAGGGCTGAAGCTCTTGGGTTAGGGCCCAAGCCAAGTAGCCAAAGCTCCTCTTTACTTGACTATTATGCTAGCATAGAGTTCTATTATGTTTATTTGCTTCAGTAGTTTCATGGTTTTCTGTTCATTTGCTTAAGTAACCTTATGGTTTTCACTATTTATTTGCTTAAGTAGTTGCACATTCATTACAACAATATAGCGTAGATCATCATGGTTTTCCTGTTCATCTGCTTCAGTAGCTGCATTTGTTGTAGTTTACTTTCATTTATGCCTTCTTTCAGTTTACAGGTTAGTTAGAGGAAAAATATCACTATTAGTTTGTGTGCAGGTGTCTCGACCTCATCTCCTTGCTCGAGGACCATGACCTGAGGAAGAGACCCTTCAACAACACCAAAAACATAGTCTTTGGTTCTCGCATGGGCTATGAGGTTCGTTGTTTAATGCAGTTACTTGTTCACTCACACTAGTTTTCTCTGTCATTTTCATTTGAAACCGCTTCTAGCACGTTCCTCATACATCACTTCCTCGCCATCCAATCACCAACAAACCTTCACAATCACCATCTGATTCACCATTTTCTCCAACTGTTGCCTCACATGGAGTCTTCCACTCACTTTATGAAGTTAAAGTCCCCACTATCGATTTGCCTCGCCTAATTCGATGGCCATCGCATCAGCTCCACACCATTAGGCACTTTAAACCCCCACTATCGATCTGCCTTGCCTAATCTGACAGTTGTCACTTTACCCAATCGCCAACTATCTTGGTTGATCTCCATCTTTGATTAGCCTCGCCTTATCCAATAGCTATTGTGCAATCTCACGTGATTAGTGCACGAATGTTATCCGCCCGAGAGCACATGAGAAAAGTGGTTTTCTCATGCTATGTGTCATGTAGTAAGCCTAATCGAGTGAAATTTCCAAATACTTCTTACAGCCTAAAGGGTGTGAAAGAAACTACTTACTGTCGTAGAAACCTGCTCCCTCATTTCCGCATGTTTCTTTTCCCCACGTTATGATCTCCATTGTCCATATCTTGACTTCACTCATGCGATAAGATCTTAGTTGTTCATGGCTCCTGTTAGCCTCGTCCATCCATCTCTTGACTTCACCTACGCGATTAGATCTTGGCCATTCATCTCTTGTTAGCCTCGCTCATCCATCCACTCACCTAATCCCTCGCAACACGATCTTCGCCATTCATCTCCTTTGTTCCCTTGTTCGTCCATCCATTCTCTTAAGCATTTGCGATAAGATCTCCATCGTTCATCCTATTAATTAACCCTATTCACCCATCTATCTATGTAACCTCCTGCGATCCAATCTCTACTGTTCATTTTCCTTTCACCCGACTGATCCAACGGTTCTTATGCACTGTTGCTCCCTCACATCCCCCTTTCACTGATTTGGAACTCTGATTGCTTTCTCTGCTTAAAACCCGATTTACCCTAAGCCTCCTTGTTACACCTTAGTCTAGTTTTGATGCTCTTTAGTTCTGCAACTTAGATAATTAGCATTAGGTTAGTGTTAGGTTAGAAATTCTGATTAGCATAACTATTTAATTGGTTAGTCAAGTTATGGCGTAAGTTTAGCATTTCATGTTGTTTTCTTCATTATTGCAGTAGAGTAGCTTTCTCTTAGAATAGGTTTGCTCTCCTTCCATCAAATAATTAAGCTTCTTCTGACCCTATAGAAATTTGTCTTAGAACCCCCGGGGTCTCTTGCTAGATAAACAGTGACAACAGGTAGGACCTTCACTGCTACTTCTGCATATAACACTGTCACCTCTAAGTTTGTACGAACCCTGGGTTGATAAGTAAAGCTGGTAGCCATGGGAGTTGTAACATTATTGTTGAAATACCTAGGCTCATAATTGATCCCAAACCATTAGCTTTGTCCATCTTCACCTAAATCCATAAAAATTAAATCAACGAACACATATACTAAATTTGTTACTCCAACTGCAAAAAAATAAAGAATATGCATACATTCTAGGGCACCTGATTGTTTTAAAGTACATGCACATTTTTAGGAGAATGATGATGATAAATGTCTATTAATATCAATATGGTTTATAGAACCTAAGAAAGGAAGAGATTAATTGATATTCTTTAAAAAATTATTTCTATGATAAAATAGAAATGAGCGAAGTGTTCCTAAATTACGATAGTTTTTTTGACTTAAGAAGTAAGGTCGGTTGTGTCGTACATATTTTGAAAATTAGAACAGATGTGAGTAAGATCTGTACAATCCAAGAAAAAGTGTTTTTCATCTCCAACCTTCTCAGTATCGTGAAGGTGACAAACTGTTTTGTACCAAGGTGTTTGGGAATTGGCCATGGCCCAGTTTCACTATGAAGCTGATGAGAATTAGTTCTTATCTTAGCAATGTTCTTTCTCTTTCTAACAGTAGTCAAGATAGAAGATAATTGTGGCTTTTAAGATTGGGTTCAATCAACTACTTATAATACATTACCTTCCTTTTTCCCTCTAACTCATTATCATCCCACAACTTATCCTTAAATTTGAAAGTAATAATACTTTTAATGTTATCCCTATTCTTCAAGATGATCTTCTCCTTTACCCCCCAATCGTCTATCTAAGTCTGGGCAGTGTCTAACATGAATATGCCAGAGGAAGCTTGTGGGCACTTACGGCCACCAACAACATGTTGACCCAACATATAGGCTATTTCAATATTATCCTTGGACTACGAATGGGGATTGTAAATATAATGAGATTTTGAGCATCGAGTCTAAGTCTTTGGAACTTGGATATGGTTAGTAGAAAAAAACCAAGAGCTAATCCCTAAAGGAAGCTTATAGAATTTTAGGGCCAAGGAAGATACTTTAAACCATATAAAATAACCTATCGAGGGCATCATTTTCCTACAACCATGTAAATATTTATCTCTAGCATTATTAAGCATTAGGTATGGGTCTCAATCCCTTGGGCATGGTCATGAGAGAAACATGAGATTTAGGCCCTAAATAAGCTTTTAGCCATCTAGGTGTAATATCCCTAACCCCAAGACTTGACATTATCATATTTAATATTTGATGTGCTTTGATTGGTTTGTGCCAAGAAACAATTACAAATTGAGGTAACAGAACTACTCCCAAAGAAATATCTATATTATTCATAATTTAATTATAGCCTGGCGTATGGAAGGGGAATAAGATATTTGGAGAGGCCTTCAATTCTTATTTTCACATATACTTCTATTCTATTGAAAATACAGAAGGGATTCGAGCAACTATATATAAAACATTGCACTTTGTACTAGTTGTTTTCAAAATAAAGAGATTTAACACATGAATAAATCCTAATAGAGGAGATAACATGACTTCACTAGGTTTGTTCTTCATGCCTGATGTAGAAATTCCTTGTAGGTTCAAACTACAAATTATATTATGCTAAAACAATAGAGTTGAATCTACTCTACTCATAAGCGGAAACAATAAACAATCGATGAAATCACGGATCATATAAGAGAAAGAATTCAATCACACATAACATAATAATTTTGTAGGGAAAACCACAGCTAAAAACCCTTGCTATATGTATATTGCATTAATAAGAAAATATGAGAAGATTACAATGCTTTTCTCAAGCCCGAGCAACGTCTGCACTATCTCTATCTATCTCATTGCTTCCTAGGCAAGCCTTGGATTAATACAATATGGTCTACTGAACCTTGAGCTCAACCTGCATAAGTATTTTCTATCGTCTACCTGACTAACTGCCTTTGGTCAACACTCAGCCAAATCTCCTAGCCTCCAAGCTCTTACTTCCTTGTGTAGTTTCCTTGGGAATTAGTCCATATTTAATTGGGAAATTCCACAAATATGAACTGCGCAATCCTCATATGCCTTCCTTTGATTGCATGCACCACCTGTACAATTCAGATGATTATACAACTGATAGTACATTGTCCTTGAACTCCAATCTCAACTAGTTCTTTCTCTGATCTAATGTAAATGAGTTAATTATGAGTGAATCTTTAGTTTACTGGCTGATCACTACAGGTGACAGCCCACAACTAGATCTCCCACTAATTCCTCCATAAGATAGAACTAGTTTAACTGAATTTAACATAGTTAGACTTAATTAAATAATTACAGCTCAAAATAAACTCAAATAAGGTTCCTAAAAAATAGGATACACTCTACATGACTCTAGTTAGACCCTCAACTTGAATTAACTCAGCCAACTAAGTCAAATTAACTTAGTTAACTATTACAAGTTGTCATGAGATATCGAATCACAATTTAATTCCTAATTTAATTCAAGGACAAAATTAAATTAGGATTTTCTTGTTGCATTTTCAACACTCCCTCTTAACAAGAAAAGGATTCACATCTACCTAATCTATCACCTTTGGAATGTACTGCATGTAACACCTCTTAATGTTGTTGCTTCTACTGCAACATCTACAATTGAGAATAAATAAATAAAAATAAAAATAACCATTGAATCAATATGCAACTATCTACTAGGAAAACTGTGTTGCTACTGACTCTGCTACTAAGTCTCCTGCTCTGCTGTCAACTCTAATCAACACTCCTCAGTATCAGACTGATGTTTATCCTCCTGCTACTGAATACTGGGGGGCCCTATAGCAAGGTAATGATCCATGAGGCAAAAATACCTCAATGGAACCTGCTCAAATTTTTGCAACTCTTGGGACTATTTCTTCACATTGCCCCACCTCACAATAGGAGGTATAACTGCATGCAAAGAAAAATTTGGTCTACTCATACTATTGTTGCTATTTCTCTGTTACTACTTTTTCACTGCTGCTACAACTACTCCAATGATGTGTCTGATCTCCCCATATCCTAAAGTACTAGATTCGATAGGGCTACTCCCTCTGAAACTAACTCCCTCTAAGTCTCAATCTCCCTATGGAAAATCTCTCTGCTCCTGAATTTACCAAGGTCAATGATCATAACTCCTTTTTTTGTCACTAAACATTGGCTCACTGATATACCCACCAGAAACCTTCTAGCTTCATTAAGAAGTCTACACATAGGGACTTCTAGATCTGCCTTGAAATAGATATCCATCAATATGCAATTTGAAATTCCTAATATAATGTGATTCCTACTATGATAATGATTCCTACTTTGATACCATGTAGAGATTTCTACAAATATAGCTCTAATACCATGTAGAAATTTATACAATCTAGCCCTGATACCATGTAGAATTTTCTACAAAACTACCTTTGGTACCATGTAGGAGTTTCTACAAATCTAGCTCTAATACCAAGTAGAAATTTCTACAAACCTAGTTATGATACCATGTAGAAATTCCTTGTAGATTTCAACTACAAATTGTAATATGCTAAAACAATACTTGAATCTACTCTACTCATCAGTGAAAACAATAAATGATTGATGAAATCACGAAGCATATAAGAGAAAGAATCCAATCACACATAACACAATAATTTTCTAGGGAAAGCCACAACCAAAAACCCCTACTATCTGTATATTGCATTAATCAGAAAATATGAGAATATTACAATGCTTCTCTCAAGCCTGAGAAACCTCTGCACTGTCTCTATCTATCTCACTGCTCCCTAGGCAGGCCTTACATTAATAAAATATGCTCTTCTCAACCTTGAACTCAATTTGAACAAGTATTTTCTATCCTCTACCTGACTGACTGCAAATTATGGCCAATACTTTTGAATTAAAATGGATTAAATCCTTGTTCTTGTTCAATTTATCATATTTCCTTCCTTGTTAAAGTAGGGATTATATTAGAAAAATTGTAGTTGCAGGTTTGACCACCACCTCTCTTGTGGGAAGTGTGGTTGGAGGATCTACAACCACAAGCCAAAAACATGTGTTTATGATTTCTTGGAAATTGTTAAGTTTTGGATTGTAACTCTTCTGCATGTTTGGTTTTTGCAACTTAGAAGTTAGTAGCATTAATTTGGAAAATAGAGTAGGTATATGTTGTAGGGTAGAGTATATATAAAAGAAATAAAATTCAACTCTTTCTTTCCACTTTGACTCATTTTGCTACAATATTGATCATTTAATGCATGTAATTGATTAGATTGCAGGGATTGTTGTTGACTTCTAGGGGTTGACACACTCATCCACATCCACTTAGTCCATTCCACCTTCCTCTTGGACACCTCATACTACTCTCAAAATCTACCACCAAGATCACCCTTACGGGGCCAATTTAGCACACCATGAACATGAACTTTTGTGTAAGATTGGCCTCTGAGGGGTACTAGGATTGGAAAAAGGAAGTCAAATTTCCTAGCCTCCAAGTTCCTAATTCATTATGCATTTTCCTTGGAAATTAACCCATATTTAATTGGAAAATTCCACAAATATGAATTGTGCAATCCTCATAGGCCTTCCTCTCTTTGTATGCACCACCTGTACAATTTAAATGATTATACAACTAATAGTACATTGTTGCTCAACTCATTTCTCTACTGGGTCTTTCTCTAATCTACATGCGTGAGTTAATTATGAGTGAATCATTAGTTTACCATTGATCATTATTGGTTACACTCCACTACTGTAGGTTACACCCCACTATTAGGTCTCACACTAATTCCTTTATCCGTTAGAACTAGTTTAACTAAATTTAACTCAATTAGACTAAATTAAATAATTACAACTCAAAATAAACTCAACCAGGGCTCGTAAAAAATAGGAGACACTCTACATGACTCTAGTTAGACTCTCAACTCAAATTAACTAAGCTAACTACATCAAATTAACTTAGCTAACTATTACAAGTTGTCATGAGATGTGGAATTACAATTTAATTCCATATTTAATTCGAAGTCAAAATTAAATTATGATTTTCTTGTTGCATTTTCAATAACAGGAGTTCGACCATGAATTTTGTCCTCCCATATGTTACTCGCCCACAAAATGTTCTTTGGGTTAACGAACATAATGGTATGTACATGGTAAGTTATTATATTCTTTGATATATAGCAATTCCTAAAGAAAGAAATAATGAGAAATCACACTTCACTAATGTTCAGTAGATTATTTTGGCATTCTTTGTATAGAACGTAAAATTGATATTTAAGTAAGGAAGGGATTTTATTGAGCATCTAGGGAAGAGGCTAATATTTCCTATCCCTAGTTATGGGGTTTACCTTATGACATTTGATATATAAAAGGTATCATTCTTCAGAATATATATATATATTATATATATATATATTATATATATATATATATATATATATATATATATATATATATATATTCTGAAGAATGATACCTTTTATATATCAAATGTCATAAGGTAAACCCCTAACTTAGGGATAGGAAATATTAGCCTCTTCCCTAGATTTCTCAATAAATCCCTTCCTTACTTAAATATCAATTTTACGTTCTATAGAAAGAATGCCAAAATAATATACTGAACATTAGTGATATATTATATATATATATATATATATATATATATATAATATATATAATAATATATAAAATTTAGTTTGAGCATGATGTGAACTTTGTGTTGCATGCACCTTAAATGTTCAAGGAGTCCTCTCTTCCTTGTTTTATGTTTGGGATATATGTGGTTTATTATTATATGGTCCACATTATAGCATTTTATTGTTACTTTGGTGGTGATTTTATTGAAGAGATTTCTTGTTTCGTATGCGCAAAAAAGAGTTAACTACGTTGGTTTTAGTAATTTTATTTTCGAAGAGAATTTATGCTCTTATGCATAGAGGTAATAATAGTTGTGTTGATTTTATTTTTAAAATAATGTGTGCTTATATACACATAGATAATAGATATTTTGCTAAATTTTGTTGAAAAAGAATATGTGTTTTTATACACATAACTAATAGCAATTGTGTTCGATTTCTTCAAAAAAAAGAATATGTATTTATATGCAAAAAAATAATAGTTATTGTGTTAGTTTTCTTGAAAAATAATAAGTGTTTATATGCACAAAGATAATTGTTTTTTGGATAGTTCTCTTTTCTAAGAAGGATAATATGTGTTTATATGAAAAAAGATAATGGTTGTTGGGCTAGTTTCTTTTGGAAAAAGAATATGTGTTTACATGCATAGAGACAATAGTTGTTAGCTTCTTCTAGAAAAAGAATATGCATTTACATGCACAAAGATATTAGTTGTTAGTTCCTTCTCTATAAAAAATATGTATTTGCAAGCACAAAATAATAGAAATTGTGCTAGTTTTCTGTGTGTGTTTGTGTGTTTGTGTTATACGGGAATAGTGTTCACACGGATGCTGCTATTCCCACTAAGATGGATGGCTGTCTTAGAAACAAACAATCAAAGTCTACTATTGATTCCTTTTATGAAATAGTTGAGAGGACAACCAAGAGGGCCAACCAGAGTCTTGCGCTCGATTTGCTCTCCTTCTTGATAGAGTTTTGCCACTTTCTCTTCGTCTGCTCAGCTTCAAAAGGACCTGTAGAATCACAACAACATACTACTATGCAAGAAACAAGGATCTAAGTTCATAAATAATGCAGGATCAGATGTGCATTAACCATATACAATCATATATAAACAAATACACAAGAATATGGAAGGAAACAAGAATAGCTTTATTCAGATAAAAAGTAGCAAGAGGATTACAACCATGAGTAGCTCTGACCCAGCATTATCCTCCAACTAAGAAGCCCTTAGTCACCTCAAGCAAAGCAAAATCACCCAACATTGTGAATGTACGCTAGAATACCAACAACGCTTCTCTCTAAGTTACAAAATTCCAGCCCCTGGATCTCTGTGATGAGGGATCCATATATAGATGATTACGGAGAGGTGAGTCATCTTTTGGGATCTTGATTAGTGTCTTCTCTTTGATATTTCGTGCTTCCACTTGGAGAATGAAGATCTATTACTCATCCCTGGTCGAAAATGGAGTGGCAAGTGTCAGAGGGGAAGCTTATGGAAGATTCCATGATCTTCCACCTCACATTTTTGTCCCTGCCATTTGTCCATTCCCAACCATCGCATGCTACAGAGGATCCAAACAGTATGCATCGCACCCTATACATTGGGAAGGTGATATGCATTGCACCCTCTGCATGGAGCTTTCAGTATGGTCCAGTTTTGACCATTTATGAGCAGTTTTCAATGGAGAACTTTTGGGAGATGATGTAATCAGTTGACCTTGTTCCTTTAGGTAGTGAAAAAAAACTTTTAGGGACTTAAGAGCCCTCAGTTTATGGACTTCTGTGATTAGGGTTGAAGTGCCCAAAAATGTATATAACAGTTGCCCCCTAAAGCATGAGGTCGTTAATTTTTTTGATGTCGGGTGAAATGCTTTACTATGAGGATCTGAAGTTTTTCTGAGCTGGGAGGTGACCTGTAATAAGATACAATACCATACATTATTTGACAACATTTTTTCGTGATCTAGCTAAGGTGGGCATTCCCATGCTCAGCTTTATAAATTCATTTTTCATGTACATAGGATAGATGACCGTCTGCGTGACGAATTGATGATATGGACACATCATCCTTTTGATTTGGATGATCATCTGTTCGGCAATGATGTACACTGGATGTTTTTATATTCCTGAATATATCGCAGCCCGGATGGATGAAACTAGATCCGGGGTCTTCAAAACTCGGCCAATCTTCACACGGAGTACAAGTCGATCCATGTGAAAAATGTTTTGGAATCAAACATGGAAAGACATCGTCTGATTACCGACCAATGATGTAAGCTGTTAACAAGTGTGAGAGTAATCACCAATAATGAGAAACTTGCCATTAAGGCATGCAAGCTTCAAAGTACTGAAAGGGTTGTTCCTAAGTCAACTTCTTGTCTAATGAGCTAATGTCGACAAGAAGCGACCCGTCGTAGGAGGGCCTTAATGAATCCCACATCAACGACACAGAATGAAGCAAATGATTTTGGAGGTGAAAACAAATTGATGATATGGGGTTCAGGGTGGCGACCATGAAGGAATGAAGCATGAATGTATTGCAGTGGGTGAGACACAGGTGAATTGTCTGAATGACTTCTCTTGAACATATCGACGACACTGACGATGGATTGGTAGCGTTAACCCCAGAGATGGATGGTATGACGGACCAATGGTGAAGACCAGTGAACGGAACAACCCAACCTGGCATGGATGCAGAAGGAAAGTGTCATGTTCAAGAGCGACTTGCTACTAATAAAGTTTCTTCTTGTTTTCTTCCCAATTTTCCCCAGTCATTGCTGACTAGTACCTCTTTATTTTTGTTAAGCTTGAGGAGGATAACATATGCTTGTTCTATAGTCCACCCTTCTGGTGAACCTGTCGCTATATTTTACCGAGCCTAGCGACAATGAAACTCATTCTCGTCGTGTTGGATGAGTTAGTCGCTATTCAGTTTTAACGAGTTTAACGACAAAGATAACTCAATCTCTTTCAATTTTAGAGAGTCTGAAAGAAACAGAAAGAAGACTCCAAAGATTATTTTTTGTTGTATAATTCCTTAAGTCTGAAAAAGCATAAAATAATACAAAAGGGATGAATTTTCGATAGTTTTAACGAGCCAAACAAGACAAGTGCTCGATCTTTTTGTGTAATAATCCCTCAGGTCCAAAAATATTAAAATCTAGAGGAGGGATAACACTTATGATGTCTTTTAACGAGCTGGAGAGGCCAATCGCTTGGCAATCTTTTCATATTTTATGAGTCAGGTGAAAAGAGCTTAAAGAAGACTCGTTTATGAGGAATGAGTGATGGTTCTGGGTAGCAGCTGATTCTAGGTAAGATATGGTTTCCAATCATGACAATGTTACAAGGATGGCTAGCAGAATCACTCTTCGCAGATGTTCCTCGAAGGGGTAAACAGTCATATGGGGGTGAATGATCAGCTAAAGACAGAGTGGAGGTGATGGCAAGAACATGACCAAGGCTCAAAAGCTGGCGATAAGGCATCCACAATGGTTATTTACCTGTTCATTTTTTAATGAGATTAAATGTGGGGAGAAACACTTGCTCATGACTTATGTTTATTTTTTAACGAGCTTGAACTCTGCGCTAAAACTGCTCGTGGAGAGTTTATTTTTTAACGAGCTTGAACTCTGTGACAACATTTCTTGCCAGTCGTATGATAAAAATGTCTCATTCGAGACGCTATTTTGAAGTGGCTTACATCTCTAAAGATTTGCCATGGATCCTTTCTTTATGCAAGATAGGAAACAACTAGCCTTATGGGCTTAAAGGGTTAGAGGTCCTACAAATTTAAAAAATGAATAGCTTCTCTTCACTTGCATGCGAAAAGGTTTGCATGCCCCCAAGTATAGCGAAAAATTTCCAGGTTACCAAGAAAGTTCTATAAGTGTAGCAAATAAAATTCTTTCTCGGCAATGTCTATCAAAACAGACAAAGGGGAGTGGAGTCACTCGGCATAACCTTTACGAAGGTATCTTATTCCAGTCTGTTCCCATTTTCCTGTGAGGACCGGTTCGCCAGACTAGTCATATATCCCTTGCGGAAATCAACCCTATACCCAAGGTTTTCCCGCTAAAGTAGACCAAGGTGCATGCCCCCTGGGTTTTAGTCACATCTTCCTAAATCACTCGCGCTCATCAGGTGGACGGACTGGAGACCGATGAGATATTTCTTGCGTGAAAAGGCCATTCAGCGATGGCATTTGACTATTTGCGACGTGTGAACCGGGGAATGACATTTGGTCTACAAGCTTGACAATTCTGCCTTCGTGCGAAAAATACATTACTCTAAAGAGTGTGGAGACGATGGCCCCCATGCAATAAATATAGTCGCGTCCAAGGAGTAGATTGTAATCTAAAGGTCCTTGAACTACCATAATGTTCATGTGAATAATTTTCCTTCTCAAAGTAATGGGCACATTTGGAAGGATCCCTAAAGGTCGATTGGTTCCCTTGTCGAAGCCTGTTAGATTTCTCATTTCAGGCAAAAGCGATGGCGAACCAAGCGCTTTCCAAGAAGTTGAGGAAAGGATACTCGATGATGGTACTAACCATGACCATTCTGTAAGCTTGTACAATGATTCTGAATGGTACACTAGTTGGTAAACGGGGTCTGCGTAGTAGATTCCAGTCGAAGGAAACGACTAGGCTGCTTGGTGGTGGGACCGAATAGACCGCCTGGTATGACTCTGATGAACTTCCTTCCCGTGGTAAAGGAATAGGAGGACTGCCCCCAAGCTCATCGGAGTTGGTGCTGATGAAAAGAATTTGAACGATGTCGTTCTCTTTCTCTTCAGTGACGGTATCATTCAAAGATGAATACTGTGAAGGCAAGACCGGGTCAATTTTCATATCGCCCTTTGACTTTCGTCTGGTATGGATCCAGAGGGTTCATTTTCAATGATAGACGCTTCGGCCGACCACAATGATGGGCCAGCTAGATTTTCAACTGGTGGAGGACTTGACAAGAGTTTTTGATATCCAGGAGGAAGTCGTAATGGTGAAATTGGAAGATTATCTAAAACTCTTTTAGCCTCTTCAAGGAAGGGACAACGGTGGATGGCGTGATCGACTTCACATAACTTACAAGGAAGTTTAGGATTCCTTCTTTGTCCATGTGCTTCACTTTCATTGGTTGATGGTGAGCATTCAACATGATCTCGAGAGGTTGATGCTACTAGATGGTGCAAATAAGGAGACCAGTCCCTTAAGATTTGAGGGATGCAGGGACAATCTCGGTGATAGTGGTCTCCATTGCAAATGACAAAAGGAGATTTAGGTTTTCACTGTGCAGTGTGTGGATTTCTGCTAGACGATACTTGGTCACTCCCTTTCGATTTCGGTTCCTTTTTCTTCTTTTCCTTTTTCTCTTTCTACTTCTTCTTCTTCTCAGTTACTTGACTTTTAGCTTTATTGGCTTTATCAAGCGAAGAGGAAGGAGGAGAATTAGATGAAGTAGAAGGTTGGGAGGAAACTCTAGTGTCGTCTAGTTGCTGGTTAGAGTGTTCAGGAATTGTGGGATTCTGAATGACGGAGGTAGAGAAGAGCCAGACCAGCAAACCAATTGTCAATCCTGGAAGTGACAAAGTGTCCATATGGGGTGGACCAACATCTCCCCAAGATAGGAAGGGACTAGGATTTCCTTCACGGGGAAATCCTTTGTTGGTAGACTCCATTTTCTCAACCTGAAGATCAACGAGGGAATTTGTGACATTATTCCGATTTAAAATAATTTTTTAGACGCTTGGACACAACTTGTTTTTTCAATTTTAAAGAGTCGAGAAAAAACAAAAGATGACTCTAGTCACATTCAATTTTTATTGAGCTTGAAGTGACAAGCACTCAAAGGACCTTTTCTTTTAAGGAGTCTGAAAAGGAGCAAAATGGACTTCTCTGGAGATCTAGGCAGAGAGGATTACCAAACCAATCATAAAACTGCAGAATACTTTTTACGATACGGCCGTCAGTCTTCCCGAATGTTGTGTTCGGTGCATTACGATCGATAGGGCGACAAACACGACTTCCTAAGGATAAAGGATGTAGCATATTGTGGTTTCCCAATATATACGCGACGATACATGGGAGCACAAGTCTGTACTGGAACTTGCCATCTCAGAGTGGAGGATTCACCCAACCAGCACTGAAAGCAACAATTATCAAGGTTTACGACGCCAGAATACGTCTCTAGCCTAGACCTCTAGATGTTGCGTTAAGTTCCAAAGCATTGTTAGATTCATTGAGATTTATTTTAAGTTGATCTTGCTTAGTAGTTTTCCTTTCAGGTTCACCACGTGATGTATGTATAATTCCTAAATGCAGTCTAAGATGATAAACATATGTTTTATCTTCTTTCAGCAATGAAAATCCTAGCTACTAAGGGGAAGAAAGTCAAGCATCTTTTCTTCACAGAGCACAAAGCACACGCTAATATGCATAGTCCTAAATCAAGCCAAGCATTCAAGATGCAAATGCACATGCATGTATTGGTTTTCAGCTCTCTTAATGTGTAAATGACACTATGGAAGCTATGTGCAAAACTGAATTACTTTTAAGGTGACTGTACTCAACAAAATTCTTTTTCAAAGCGAAGTGAAAGTAAGAGAGACACTTTGCAATTTTGAAATCGAAATTGTTTTTTGACACTTTAAAACTAGTAAGTCAAATCTTACGCAATAGTAACTATATAATCAAATATCCAAGAAAATGGGATTGCTTTCTAGAACTGAAAACGACAGCTACGACACGTTCAGATCTAGAGACAACAGTTCGACTATGTTACTTTTTGCAAAAGATAACTAAAACGACGCACAATACATAAAAAACGTTTATATTCTTTGCACTAAGGAGGCAAAATAATGCAAGAGAAGGGGGTATTCATAGGAGTACACTGATTACAGACAACAAAAAACTCTTGAATAAGATTGAAAACAGTGAGAAAAATCCATAGTCGGAGGGAAAAATCAATCCTCCCTGACCATCTCACCTGTTACACAGTGCATTCAGTATGCAGCGGACCTACTCCATTCGGGAAGTGCGATGCATATAGGATGCCTTGAAGGCAGGGTGAGATAGTTATAGTGCGAGACTTTGAATGAGACTTCACTCACAACTTGCAGTTTAGTTCAGGTGTTTAAGCTGAATAAGTACAGATCAATGTATGTAAAACGCAGGGGTGATTTAAGAGGTTACTAAAGCCACCACTCAGGGCAATTAGATTGCTTGCAGATCTATTGTTTAATTTATAAACAAAAACTCAGAGATTGGCTGAAGTAGCATTGATCTGCTTTGCATTTGTATGAAAAATGCAGTTCGAAGGCTAGCTGGCTTGACTTCAGGCTCCGTCTGTATGTTTATAAAAGAAACAAGGATAGATAGGCTAACAAGTAATCTATTCGCTCCCTAGCGGAGTCGACATTTTGTTATACAGGAATAGTGTCCACACGGATGCTGCTATTCCCACTAAGATGGGTGGCTATCTTAGAAACAAACAATCAAAGTCTACTATTGATTCCTTTTATGAAAATAGATGAGAGGAGAACCAAGAGGGCCAACCTGAGTCTTGTGCTTTTCCTCTCCTTCTTGATAGAGTTTTGCCAATTGCTCTTTGTTTGCTCAGCTTCAAAAGGACCTATAGAATCACAACAACATACTACTATGCAAGAAACAAGGATCTAAGTTCATAAATAATGCAGGATCAGATGTGCATTAACCATGTATAAGCATATATAAACAAATACACAAGAATATGGAAGGAAACAAGAATAGCTTTATTCAGATAAAAAGTAGCAAGAGGATTACAACCATGAGTAGCTCTGACCCAGCATCATCCTCCAGCTAAGAAGCCCTTCTTCACCTCAAGCAAAGCAAAATCACCAAACACAGTGAATGTACACCAGAATACCAACAACACTTCTCTATAAGTTACAAAATTCCAGCCCCTAGATCTCTGTGATGAGGGATCCATATATAGATTATTATTGAGAGGTGAGTCATCTTTTGGGATCTTGATTAGTGTCTTCTCTCTGATAGTTCCTGCTTCCACTTGGAGAATGAAGATCTCTTACTCATCCCTGGACGAAAATGGAGTGGCAAGTGTCCGAGGGGAAGTTTCTGGAAGATTCCATGATCTTCCACCTTGCATTTTTGTCGCTACCATTTGTCCATTCCTGACCATCACACCCTACAGAGGAGCCAAACAGCATGCATCGCACCCCGTACATTGGGAAGGTGATATGCATCGCACCCTCTGCATGGAGATTTCAGTATGGTCCAGTTTTGACCATTTATGAGTAGTTTTCAGTGGAGAACTTCTGGGAGATGATACAATCAGTTGACCTTGTTCCTTTAGGGAGTGAAACAACACTTTTAGGGACTTAAAAGCCCTCAGTTTATGGACATTTTTGATTCAGGTTGAAATGCCCAAAAATGTCTATAATAGTTTGTGTGTATAGGTGCAGTGTTTTTCCATTTGGAAAAGTATATGTTCTGGTGCAAAGAAATAATAGTGGTTGTGGTTATCTTTCTGAAAGATTCCGCTCTTCTTGTGTGAAGAGATAGTGTTAACCTTGGTGATTATTTTAAAATATTACCTTGTTCTTGTAGGTAGAGGTAAAATGTTGCTATTTCTTTTTGCATGTGAAGTATGGATAGATCGGCATGCCTTGGTAATATTTATGCATTTTACTTTTTTCACACTAATACTTGGATTTTTAGACATGTTCCATAGCCATACACATGTGTAGATAAACATATATTTTTTTGAAATTATGTGATTTTAATTCATGCATGTGTGGTGTTAATAAAGATGCATGCCTCGATACTCTTTATATATTTTATTTATGCATGTGCCAGAAATTGGTTTTTCAATTGAGGATGCAATTAAAAGAAAAAGATCAAAGAAAAAAAATTAATTTTACTATGCATGTGAAAGAAAGTGGAACATGAAATGATGTTCTAAGCATAACTAGTAGACATTCATTATTTGGGTTTGACAAATAGATATTTTTATATAATCATGATGTTAGAATTTTCTCATGGTAGTAATTGCAAGAAAGAATTGTGATTTATGCAAAGGATGAATTACTAGTGTCTAATCCATCCCATATTCAAAAATTGAAAGATGGATTATATTTAACACTATGGAAAGAAATGAGGTCATTATGCTTGACTCTTGGTCCATGCAGAGTGAAGGATTATCAAACGCAAGATAATAATTTTAACTGCAAGGTAAGTTCCTTAGATATAACACCAAAGGACACTACTCCCAAACATATCACAGATCAATACACCAGCATTCTTGACGTGGTTAAAACCCTCAAAGAGGGAAATAGTCCATGACCTGAGCCAATGTGGCCACTTTAGGAAATTTATTAAAATAAAAGAAAGAAATTTTACATAAGCTTCTCTCATGAATGGTCACCTAACAAATGACTCTCCATGCTTTTTAAATAGAGATAATGGACCAATCGGGTGCTAAGCCATGGATTAAGTGTCGGTAATACCGAGGAGAGAATGAACTGTAGGATCACTTCATGTCTAGAATATATCATCAGTGTTGATTGTAAGTTACAAAAAGAACATACTAAAGAAACAAACTTTACCTAACTATACACTAGACCAAGTTATACTTAATTATTTCGTATGTGTTGGAATATCCACTAGAAGAAAAAAGGTCATTAGTGAGGGTCATGCTTGTGATGGACCTTTAAGGTCCATCAACAATGTCACATACGGTGACGGTCTTTAAAAAGGCATTGTTTTAAGTTTATATAGTGATGGTCCTTTAAGGTTTGTCACCAAATCCATTCTCAATGACACTTTTGGTGAGGGCCGTTAAATGCCCGTCACTAATTCTCTCTTTGGTGACACTTTTGGTGAGGGTCATTAAAGGCCCATCACTAATTCTCTCTTTGGTGACACTTCTATTGACAATCTTTTATTGACCGTCACCAATGATCTTTTTGGTTACTTTTGGTGACGGTCAATAAATGTTCGTCATCATTGATCATTCCAATGAGTTTTTGATGACGCTTCTTACCTATGACGGACCTTTAAGGTCTGTCACCAATGTCACATATGGTGACAGTCTTTAAAAAATCATTGTTGTAAGTGTATATAGTGATGGTCCTTTAAGTTTTGTCACGAAAGCCATTTTTAATGACACTTTTGGTGAGGGTCGTTAAAGGCCCGTCACTAATTCTCCCTTTGGTGACACTTTTGGTGAGGGTCGTTAAATGCCCATCACTAATTCTCTCTTTGGAGACACTTCTAGTGATGATCTCTTATTGACCCTGACCAATTCTCTTTTTGGTTACTTTTGGTGAAGGCTAAAAAATGTTCATCATCATTGATCATTCCAATGAGTTTTTGATGACGCTATGTACCTATTATTATATTTTTTTTCAAAAGATAATGATTTAAAACCATTGTTGTGGAGTCTTTTTCATTATGTGTCCAAGATCATAGTGATTATAATAGTCAGTCAATTTGTTAAGAAGTAATTAGTGTGTATCATTTCCCTCAAGTGAGAAGAATATAGCTTTCCTATGAGTCAACACATGATTCATCTCTATTAGGTTTATTATCTAGAAAATTTCCTTGAAATAAAGTTCCACTAGTGTGTGTAGGAACTATATTATTTAATACATAATCAAGATCTATCAATTATATTAATGAGAGAGAACTAGCACTCCTCAACACTCATGGCACACCTTAACATGCTTTGGAATAGTACACTAACATTCCTTGGCACCTCACATGTCTTGGAACATCTTTGTACCTGGAACATATGTTTACCTAGAACATCTTGCCATTAGTAGGATGTCTAAGCACATGTTGGCATGCCCTAGCATAGCATAACACTCCCCTATCATGTGTTGGCATGCCCTATAGTCTATAGTATGCCCTGGAACACCTTGGCATAATATTGCATTGACAAACATTAGCACTTGGCACACATTGGCACTTGTCATGTATTGGAACATGTTATTAGTGTGCCTAGCATGCCGCTTTTGAAAAAGATAAAGTCCTGACTTATTAAACCTCTTATGTGTTCATTTCCTTGAATTTTAGCTTGGTTATTCCTCTTGTTGCCTTGAAACTCCTTGACACATATTGGCATACTCTGGCACCCTACACATCCTGGCATGTCTTAGCACCTGGCATGCCTTGGCACTATTTGGCACATGTAAGCACACCCAAAAACTACATAGCACACTCTAGCACTTCCTGACATTCCGTGATATTCCATGGCATGCCTTACTCGTTCTTAGCATACCTTGTGGCCATTTACTTGATAAGGTCTTGCTACAACGTATGAAGACTTTAGAAAAATGGGTGAGATGGATATGATATGGAAGTGGGTTGGTAATATGTTATGAGATAATAAAGCAGAAATATATATAAAAGTGCATACTAAGAACTATAATAGTAACCTTGGTGTTGACACAAGGATGTGAACTAAAATGATAATGAATAGTTGTTAATGAAGATATGTGACTGATAATGTTAGTTAAAACAATTTTGGATGATTAATTGAATTAAATAGTTAGTTAAATTAATATTAACTCGTTCACGTTCAATAAAAAGATCTTGTTATACTTATGATTAAAGTGAAAGGACAAAGCACATCAATAGTGACAATACTTCATTCAAAAACTAGAAGCATAAGCACAACATCCAAGACATAATATCCCACTTTTAAATCAAAAGACAAAAATTAATAGTAGTACCAATTTTAGCTTTCCTCTTTGTGACATGGAATCCAAAATGGTTCATATCTAAATTAAGAGGCAGTAATGTACACTAGTGCAATAAGGTTTTTTCTTCTATTGATTTCCGAACACTTTGCTTGAGTTCAAGAGCCATATAAATATTTTTTTACAAAACAAAGGAAGAAACTAAGTCTCTGATATTTACCAAACTAAAATAAACTTGCATAAAATGCCTAATATTTACATTTTGAAAATAAATGATCAATTTCGGTGACTTGTTATTGATGTTGAGCTAGTAGCTTGTTTCCATTTCTAATGGGCTTCTAGAAGAGGTTCCAACTCATGAGGAAAATGAGGTTAAATGCTTATCTGGAAACTGAAGACACGAGCTTGTAGAGGTGGTAGTAATTGAGTTGATACTTCTATAAGGGTCTTGAGAACCTGCAAATAGATGTGTGTTTTAATCAAGGGTTCCCAATTTAACTCAAAATTTACCTTTGATAATTGCTTTATCTTTTTACCACATTCTACCGTGTTATACTCCATCTCTTTTATAAAGCATCTACATCTAGCTGAACATCCTCTTCACAACTCGATATTAAATTTTCCTTTGATAGTGACTGAATGATAGACTAAATGATGGAACTTGAAAGCTCTTGAGAATCAACAACCATTTTCCTTACTAAACGTATCCTATCTTTTCAACTTTCAAGAATGATCAATTTATGCATCTCATCATGAATTTTTGGAAGGTCTGGATGTATTCTCTTTGAGTCAACTTGACACTCTAAGAGATCATTAAGGTCACTTTTGGCTTCATCATATTGAGTTTCCATCTCAGCCAATTCATCGACCAAAGAATTAACCAGTTTTCATTGTACTTGCATTAAACTTAACTTATCACAAAGAATTTGTTGTTGTTTTTGGAGTTGTGAATTAAGTTCATAAGCTAAGCTTCATGTTTGAAATGGGCTAGATCCAAATATTTTTCTCTCGCTCGCTTAATGCTCTGCTATAATTCTTTTAATTGGTCATCCTTTTTTTTTTGTAGAATGTTGACTCTTAACAAAGGTAATTCATGCTTGAACTTATGCCTAAAATTGTGCAAACTATTTTTCTAGCCACTGAATTCAGTCATCTTTTTCTTTGAAGAACCTTTTGACATGGGTTGTTTTATCTATGCTACCTGAAGCATAAGCCCCAACATATTGAGACACATTTTCAAAATATTCATGAGGAGCGGCCGATGCTCTCTTTCAGAGCAATTCTAAGGAAGTGACTTCTAAGCCAGTGTTTGTAGAAGAACGCTCATTTTCCACTCTTCTTTTCTTCATGCTTTTCTTGATTACTATTGTTAAATTGTAGTAAGAAAAGACTTCATTTGACTAGTGCCTGAGTCAAATAGAGAAATTCAAATTTCCACATTAGCAGGATGACTTGAATTGTAGTTAGTAGGAGTGACATGGCCAAGTCACTTACTTAAGTCAGCCAGTTCAAGTTTGTGGGAAAGAAGTAGAGTTGTGCATGAGTTGATTGCTAAGATCTATAAATCTAGTGGACTTACAGTTAGTGAAACTTAGTTATTGGAGATTTAGTCATGAAAAGAGTCAGTATGAGTTCAGTTGAGTAGTTGGAACTATTGTTAACTCACTGATTTATTAGTTAACTAGTCAATTTACTAAGAAAAGACCTAGTTATGCATGCTATTCCAATTTTTGAATTGAGTGGAGGGAAAAGGCATAATTGTATTTATTGTTGTATATTGTTGACTGTACAAATTTTTTCATCTAGAAGGTGAGGAATTATTTTGGGATTGTGCAAGTAAATAGGAGCTCTTACTATTCCTTAGGAGCAATAATTGAGTAAGGAAATAAGAGGAAGAAGGAGGCCTATTTTGGCTAACTATTGGCGAGAGCAGGTTCAGGAGGAGATCAATATTGCATTGAAGGTTGAGCTTCAAGGATTGAAGTTAGCATTGTAATAGATAAATTGTCTCATATGATATAATACAAACATAGGAGGTGTTTTTTCCCAGTTGGGATCCCCAGTAGAAATGATATTTTCATTGTGATTGAATGATTACAGGTGTTTCTATTGTATGTTTTTCCTCTCGCAGGATATGTAGAAGAAATTTGTGACTACTGTTTTCAATCTAAATTCATTAACAAATACAAATTTTGAGTTATTTCTACATGGTATCGAAGCTATTGAAAACTACAAAGAAACCAAATTCTTGATATTCTCTCAGAGAAATTTGGAATAGAAAATTTGTGGTGCATGAATTTTCTTTAGTGCAGGAACAGTGTATTTCTACGAATTGACACTTGAATATGTATTGGAGGGAACTTCGAATTTCATAGCTTGGAAAGACTGAATGGAAGTTGTTTTGGATTACAATGGAGTATTAGAGTACACACAAAATAGTATTCCAAAACCAACAAAATTACATGCACAACTATTGGCTCAGTGGAAGAAAGAGACAATAAAAGCTAGGAGGATTATCTTGGAGGGAGTTAGAGACCATGTGGTTTCAAGTTCACATGGAAAGCATAATTCTTATGAAATGTTGAAAATCCTCACAAAGTTATTTGAAAGCAACAATGGTTCTAGGAAATTAGAATTGAAATATAAGCTTGGGAACATTCGAATGCAGAAAAATTAAACTAGTATTCAATACCTATCTAGATTCACTCAAGTCAGAGATGAACGTAGAAGAGTTGGAGAGACTACGCCACCATCTGAACTAGTGAGATTAGCACTCCTTGGTATTTTGAAGTCCTAGAATAGCTATCAGGATTTAGTTAATGGAAGGGACAAGCTCCCAAATTGGGAGAGACTTTGGTCTGATTTGGTGTAGGAGGAGATTAGAAGAAACACTAGAAATTGAGTCTCATCAAAATATGATGAGGAATAATATTTTCATCAAGTTGAAAAAGGAAAGAATGCTAAAGGAAATAAGGCCCAAGACGAGGCAAAATCTAGCCAAAACCATGGAAGGAGGAAAGAACTTAGTAAAATTAAATGCTTTCACTTCCATGAGTATGGACATTATGCAACTAAGTGCCCACACAAGAAATCCAGTAAGGAGCCTACAGTAGTAGCAAGAAGAGATTCTTCCACACCACAATTTGAGTTGGATTACACCTTCATTTTTTACATGGAAAGTACATTAAGAGGAAGTTAATGGTACTTAGAGTCTAGTGATTCATATCACATGACAATAAATAAGGATTTATTCAACAACCTATAAGAGAAGGACCTAGAATTACCCATAGAGCTTGGAGGTGATGGGAGATATAGTACCAAAGGGATTGGAATTGTCACCTTTAAGAGGGAGTCAAGCACCCATATTCACATAAAGTATGTAATGTTTGTGCCTAGTTTGAAGAAAAATATAGTTTTTGTAGTTGTACTTGAAGGCAGACGATATGATGTGGTGTTCAGTAAAGTGAAGTCTTATTTGAATCATGTTGCTACTCAACAAGTAAAACAAATTGGTGTTCAAGTTAAAAATCTCTACAAGCTAGAGGTATATTTTCTATGTATGCAACCATATTTCCCAGAGTGAGGTGGGGTGATGCAGAGCCCTAGTCCCAAATTTGCAAATATTTGGGTAGGGTTAATAGGAGAGAAGAAACAGTAGCAATATAATTTTCTCATGGATCAATACCCTTGCTATAGGGGCCCATAGTATTCAGTAGCAGAATGATCAGTGCCAGTTGATGGAACCAGATCTTGAGTGACAGTTGCAAAGGTAGTAGCAGCCAAAGTCTCTGGAGATAATTGTAGCTCAAAGACAATTGATTTAATGTTTTTGATGCTTCGTAGTTATAGTTATTGCAGTAGAGAAAACAAAAATGAGAGGGAGTGTTCGTTATGTTATAATACATTCCTACAGAGGAGCAGGATTGGGGTTATTCAAAACCTTTTTCTTGATAAGGTGTGTTAAATTGTAGCAAGAAAAGGCTTCGTTTGACTTGTTCCTTAGTCAAATAGAGAAATATGAATTTACACATCAGTACGATGAATTGAGTTGTAATTAGCAGGAGCGACATGCCCATGTCGCTTAGTTAGGTTAGGAAAATTGATTTTGACGGTAAGAAGTAGAGTTGTGCATGAGTTGATTGCTAAGATATAACAATCTAGTGGAGTTATAGTTAGTGAAACTTAGTTATTTAAGCTCTAGCCATGAATAGAGTCAGTATGAGTTCAGTTGAGTGGTTGTAATTGCTGTTAACTCACTAATCTCTTAGTTTTCTACTCAATTTACTAAAAGTAGCCCTAGTCATGCATGCAATTTTAATTGCCTAGTTGAGTGGAGGGAAAAGGCATAATTGTATTTATTTTTGTATATTGTTGAGTGTACAGAGTTTCGTATGTAGTAGGTGAGGAATTCTCTTGGGATTTAGCAAGAAAATAGGAGCTCTTCCTATTCTTTAGGATTAGGAATTGCTTGAGGAAATAGGAGGAAGAAGGAGGTTTATTTTGGCTAAGTATTGGCTAGAGCAGACTTAGGAGGACATCAACATTGTAGTGAAGGTTGAGCTTCAAGGATTGAAGTTGTCATTCTAATCGATCAATTGTCTCATATGATATAATACAAACAGAAGAGGAGTTTTCCCATTTGGGATCTGTAGTAAAAATAATGTGTTCATTATGATTGAATGATTGCATGTGTTTCTATTGTATGTTTTCCCTTCCACGTATTGAGTAGAAGAAATTTGTGTCTATTGTTTTCAACCTGAATTCATTAGTAGCTACAAATTTCGAATTATTTCTACAACAAATTTATGTTGAGGATGGTAGAAATCTTAAATTGGAGGAATTTAATCAATAATTAAATGCATTTACAAATTCGGATGAGCAGGAATCACTTCTACATTAATTTAAGTATCAAGAGGGGGCTTAAATGGCACTATGGTGTGCAAGAACATATTTGGAAGAGTTGGGATTAATGGGCATTGTTTTTTGAACAATAAAATTTGAAGTGTTTACTTCAGGGGTTTCCTTTTCCTTAGATGCGTCATCTGGTGTTGAAAATGTATCGAAAAATGACTGACATTCTTTATTCATATCATTAACCAATGGGTTGACTAAGGAACCCCGATCTTTGGAAACAGTGGAAGAAATCTCCATTGGTGTAGAGATATAGGGTGTGATCTATGAAGAAGAATTGATATTTTTTTCTACAAAACCAAAGATAGCTTTAGAAAATCATATGCAAATGAGCCCTTCTAGAAACTCTAAAAAACTAAAAAGTGTTTAAAGTTATCTAGAGACAATTGCTTCACTTTATAAAACACTGACTCATAAAAGGAGGCCTCACAAAATTCCTGATATATGCTTCATAAACTACATTTTGACCTACCTGAGAAGCATCATAAGCTTTGGTAGAATGGTGGTGAGCTTCAATTCATTTAAGGCCAAAATCTCCTTTTTAGCCTGTTGATAATTTTGGAGCGTGAATAGACAAACTTGCAAGGGAAATTTGGGCCAAAATGTTTTAGACATTTTTTTGAGTTCGAGGGTAATTCCAGGCCCTACAGTATGATAAGAAATTTATCTGGATACGAACTTATCTAGGACATAAAGAGGGAGAACATGGAGGAAACCATTACTTCCCCAAACCCTAATATAGGTAAAAATCTCCTCGACAAAATAATCTCCAATGTTTAGCAAACAATCCATGGCCTTGGGAGACATCCCTAGAATTGTGGAATTAAAGATGGCTCGATATAAGGGAATCATTACAAGATGATAGATGCAGTAGAAGTTATCGACATTATTCTCTTGCCTAAGAATACTATGATATATGTGTATAGGAAGAGGGTCAACAAGTGTTCACTTCTAACCCATGCATCTGAAGTAAACTGAAAAATTGTTGTAGTGGCTACAACCACCCTCCAAAAATTTTCCCTAGCCTTTTTTGGAGCCTCCCTACCATCCTTCACATCAGCTTTCCTTGCTTCATCAAATCCTGAAGCTTCAATGTCTTTCTTGCTTAAAGGCAACCTGTTGGCCAGAATTTGATCTTTTCCATTCACAGGCTACTCATCCAGACTTGGTCCAGCTATAGGCTAAGTAGTTTCGTAGTGAAATTTGCTCATTTCTGGAGGGAAACCTATTGAAAATTGGCAACAAGAAATTGCTAAAAATAGAAGTGATAAAAATAGCACTACTAAAAAAAACATTTGGGTATCAGTGCTGGATTGGCCAACAGGGAATGAAAAATGGAAGTGTTAAAAATAGAAGTTCTATTTTTAGCAGTTCAAGTTGGATTCCTATTTTTAGACAGTCCTTGGTCTAAAATAGGAAGTAAAATTCGAATTTGGTCTTAATAGAAATTTAAAATATTAATAATTAATCTCCATGAGTTAATTAGTTAAGGAAAAACAAACTTGAAGTCTATGTGAGGACATGCAACAGTTTATCTATTAATTGATGAATTTATCCATCAGTTAAAGAGATAAGGATGAGTTGTAATTAATTGGCTAAGTTAACTGAGTCAAGTCTAGTTAGATTAATTTAAAAAGTTGTTAAATCAATGAGATTAATGCTTGCATGGATGTAACAACTGGTATTTTCAGATAACTGAATATTATAGCTTAAATAACTCATGCATGTCAGTCCAGAGATAGACCTAGTTGAGATCAGAGAAGGGACAGTGTACTATCAATTGGATGAATATTTTTCATATAAAGGAAGCTCATCCACGGTGAGGATTTATCTCCTTCAGGTTTTTGCAGTTATTTCAGAGGTCAGTGTTGTGTGTCAAGTGAGAATCACATAGGTTACAGCTAGAGGACCCAAGAAAACTGTGCATAGAAATAGGAGGCTTGGAGGGCAGAGGAGAAGGTTAGTGAGAAGACTTTGATTGTCTATGAGCAGTAGAGGGATTGTGCTGAGAGCAGGATAGCTTTCGAGCTAAGGCTTTATATAATCCGGACTATATTTCCACTTGTATGATAATACAGAGATGGGGTTCTAGGTTGGTGCTTCTGTGTTATGTGTGTTTGATTTCTCCATATCAGTTATATGTGTTCTTATTGATGTTGCTCCTGGTTGATTAAGCTTCCGCTAAATTGTTTATAGAAGTAGACCAAGTGTTTTGCTTTAGTACATTGCATTACCAGGTTGATCTACAGGTGGGAAATTTCTACATGGTATCAGAGCTAGTTGATTTGTAAAAAGAGTTCTAGATGGTATCAAAGCTAGCTGATTTGTAGGAAAAATAAAAAAATCCACATGGTATCAGAGCACAGGTGATCAAGGAAGAATAGTATACTAAGAGGAGATTTCAAAGTTTTGAGTTTTGGGCCGAGATTTTGCAGAGCAGATTTGAAAACTTTTGCACAAAATTTTTAGAAAAAAATAGTAGATTTGGATTCCTTACGGAAAAAGACCCAAAATAAAATAAAAAAAAAACTAGATGAACCAGAGTTCGGATGAGGGAGATATCGCTGATTTAAAATCAACTCTTTTTCTAGAAAATTTCATGACGGAGGGAAAGTGGAAGCAAATTGGTGTGCTAGCAAAGAACCTGTATGCACTTGAGGTACAAGATGCATGCAAAAGATTGAGGAGCAAGGCAAAGGTTAGATACTTGGTGGCTGAGAGGGAGAGTAAATTACCGCTCAACATGCAGTACCAGAAGAAGTCTCAGATGATTGTGGAGGAGCCACGATTGGTGCAGTAGCTTTAGGAGGTTGTGGAGTAGCCACAATAGGGAAAGCTGAGTGGAGATCATGTAGAGACATCTACTCATGCAGAGACCTCGAGTAGGGGGAAACTTGAGCCAGGTGGGCAGAGGGATCACATGCTGCCATACCTCCAGGTAGGAGGTGGGGCGATGTGGAGTGATCGTCCCAAGGAGGAGGGGCAGGATCCTTGAGGTACCCAACCTCTTGGATGAGACCTTGCTATGGGAGTCCCGATGTGGAGTAGCCGGAACTGACTAATTGGGTAGAGACAGATGGAGAGGGAACGATAGAGAGAGCTACAGTGCAGGGAATCCCAAAACAACGTAGAGCATGCAAGCTGCAGCAATGCGAGAGGCGCAAGTGTGTTGCACAGTGCAGGGTAGCACAGAGAAGGGTGCAATGGTGTGAGATGCATGGAGATGTTGCATTAGAACAGAGGTAAAAGAGGGAGCAATTGTCAACAGCAGGTAGAGCTTCAACATCAGAGTATGTTTCTAGCCCAACAAAGAGGTCAGTTAGGAGTTTTTTTTGTTCCGAGAGTTGTTGGAGGAACCACACTTGCTAGACGTGTTACATGCAGAACATTCCAGAGGTACAAGAACGGGTTCGAGAGGAATCCTTTCTTGTTGAGAGGGAGTGTTGAAAATTGGCAACAAGAAATTGCTAAAAATAGAAGTGCTAAAAATAGCATTGCTAAAAATAGTAGTTTGGGTATCAGTGCTGGATTGGGCAACAGGGAATGAAAAATGGAAGTGTTAAAAATAGAAGTTCTATTTTTAGCAGTTCAAGTTGGATTCCTATTTTTAGACAGTCCCTGGTCTAAAATAGGAAGTAAAATTCAAATTTGGTATTAACAGCAGTTTAAAATATTAATTAATTAATCTCCATGAGTTAATTAGTTAAAGAAAAACAAAGTTGAAGTCTATGTGAGGACATGCAATACTTTATCTATTAATTGATGAATTTATCCACCAGTTAAAGAGATAAGGATGAGTTTTAATTAATTGGCTCAGTTAACTGAGTCAATTCCAGTTAGATTAATTTAACAAGTTGTTAAATTAATGAGATTCAGTTTGTTAATGCTTGCATGAATGTAACAACTGGTATTTTCATATAAGTGAATATTATAGCTTAAATAACTCATGCATGTCAGTTTAGAAAGAGACCCAGTTGAGATTAGAGAAGGGACAATGTACTATTAGTTGGATGAATATTTTTCCTATAAAGGAAGCTCATCTATGATAAGAATTTATCTCCTTCATGTTTGTGCAGTTATTTCAGAGGTCAGTGTTGTGTGTGAGGTGAGAATCACACAGGTTGCAACTAGAGGACCCAGGAAAACTATGCATAGAAATAGGAGGCTTGGAGGGCAGAGGAGAAGGTTTGTGAGAAGCCTTTCATTGTCTATGAGCAGCAGATGGATTGTACTAAGAGCTGGATAGCTTCCAAGCTAAGGCTTTATGTAATCTGGACTATATTTCCACTTGTATGATAATATAGAGATGGGGTTTTGGGCTGGTGCTTTCCCCTAGTTATATCTTCTGTGTTATGTGCGTTTGGTTTCTCCATATTAGTTATATGTGTTCTTATTGATGTCTCTCATGGTTGATTAAGCTTCCACTAAATTGTTTGTAGAAGTATACCAAGCTTTTTGCTTTAGTAAATTGCATTACTATGTTGATCTATAGGTGGGAAATTTCTACATGGTATCAGAGCTAGCTAATTTCTAGAAAAAGTTCTACATGGTATCAAAGAAAGCTGAATTGTAGGAAAAATTCTACAAATTTCTACAAAACCAGCTATTCCCTCCAGGAATTGCACAATTTCTTCTGACATCCTGTTGGGCTCCAGGATTGCGAATCCTCCCAACCAACCCTCCCAGCAGGATTTGCGTAATTTTTCCCATCAACAAGTAGCTCACCCCAGGATTTGTGCAAATATGGGCAGCAGTCAGCTGTTGGGCCTAGAAATTTCATAATCCCCTTGAGCAGTCAACCTAGCTAACAGTCAGAAACATGCATTTCTCTCCGGCAGTCGAGCAGTCGCTTGCATGTGTAGCTGAGTTGATCAGTTCCCTCCAGGACCAAGAAAAACAAACTTGAATGCATATGTTTCTTCTCCTAGGGCAACATGTAAAAGCATCCCTTATTTCAAGGATCTATGTTTAGCATTTGGAGGTTACATGCAAGGAACAATTCAGAAACCTCCCTCCAAGTGTCACTTCCCCTAGATTTGTGGAATGCGCATCACAACCTCGATGTTATCAAAAGTCATCAACGAGATGTTGTAGAGCTCATTCCTCACATCAACCTTGTAGCTTTGACATCCCACATCACATATAGGAGAAATTGGCACATTTCGTTCAACTGTTTTGGAGTAAGCTCACTTCCCATGCCTTGTGCTGCATTTCTGTAATTTTTTGTGTATTCGCTTGTGTGAGCGTTGTTTGCTTGATTTGTTTGAATGCCTGTTGTCATTTACATATATTCTAGCTTGTCCTAGCTCTCTTTAAAATTTCGTTTCTATCTCACTGCTATCACATGCAGGATACTATTTTGCATGGACGTTCACCCAACCGATGAACTGCCTTACCCACATGCATGTTGATCTATTTGCTCAGTCTTCCATTCATGTTTTTCATGCATTTTTTTATCACTTCTACTATCACTTAGTGTTGCAGTGCATTTCATCGACTTACTTTCTTTCAGTTGCCCATCGATGAGTCAGGCCAACCTTGGCCTGGTCTTTGCCTTCACCAAGGCTGCATTGTGTAATCTGGAGAAGGAAGGCTCACCTTCCTCTCCAGATTTGCACATTTTGGCCCAACATTGGCCTCCTAGACTGAATTATGCATTTTTGGAGGTTAGTGGATTTGTGCAAATATGTCCCTGGACCAACAGTACTTCCCAACTGGGATTGTTCATTGCGTAGTCCCAACAACCTAGATTATGCCTTGCGCATTCTTGGTAGTCGGTCTCCTGACCTCCTGGCCGAAATTGTGCAACCTTCATGATCATTCACCCATGTATGTTGCAAGTCAATTCTTGTGCTCATTTTCGTTTTCAATTGACAGATTGATCGCTATGAGTGTTTCCATGTCTCCAGGTATCACAGGTGTTCATCTACCTCTAAGCATTACAGGTACAATGGTTTCCAAGAGAGCACAGATGAAGACATTTTTCAGAGAATGCTTGGGGATGCAGTCGATCAAGTGTCCATGGGCTTACCTACTCATGAAGACATAAAGTTGTTCATGTACAAGTACATTAAGCAGCAACATCACAATGAGCAACATCATGAACAACAGTTGAAGGCAACATAACAAATGCAACGAACATAGAAAATGCAAGAGGAAGGTTGTTGACAACATAGAGGCGGAGCAAAGTTGCAAGATCAAGCAGATCCACTGATAAAGAAAGCAACTTTGGAGACTTATGCTATGAAGTGATGACGTGACATGAAGATCACGTGAAGGCAGAAGATGGAACAAAGAAGGATTTGCATGTGTTGAAGCAGCAACTCAAGAAGAACATGAAGTTGCACAAACAATCCAATGAGTTGCAGCAGGAACATGAAAAACAATGGGTGCAACATGCGCTTATGGATGAAACTGCGCCAGTACGAGTTAAGGATCTATCTCAGTAGCTGACATAGAGCAAACATGATGAGAAATGTTGTTGATCAGATACAAGGGATCCAACAACATGCATGTCATTGAATGCACACATGCAATCCAACCTATTCAACACACTCACCAAGGCGAAGACAAGAAGCAAGTCCAACTAGGGTTAAATATGTACTTTGACAAGTTGATGCGCATAACCACCAGCACACACTTGAAGATCAGCACCGAAACTATGCATCACTGTGTTTCTAGTTCAACCATACCCAAGAATACCATGCGCATGTTAGCAGTCGAGTTGGATGAAGGGGTTGAACCAATGCATAGTTGCAATAGAGGCAAGAGTTCACTTCAACAAGATGTGACCATGAGGTGCACGCACATCATCACAGACAGCCAAGATTGGCATCAACTCACTACCTTCACCATCGCAAGCATGTCAAAGAGCTGGTCTCATTACAATGGACCAAGTGTCAATGATGTCTTGCAAGGCTTGCTCAAGCCACGTTGTCTCACATGAGTACATGTGCATTGTAATGTTGAGTCATGTCAACTGTAAGTCAAGTTTCAACACTTGGATGTAACAATCATAGAGTAGGTGAAGAGTCATGAGGGCATTTTAACTATCACAAAGGGGAATGTCAAGGGTCACCCCACCCTTTGCTATAAATAGTCCCCCATAACCCATAACCATGAAACTCCATATCCCCTAAACCCCCAAGCCATAATCCCTTAACCCCTACACTCATAACTCATAATCCATCAACCCATTGGCCCACTAAAGCTTAAGCCATTAACTGCTATCCTAAAATCCATGAACGCCTAAGAAATAACCCCTTATTATCTTAACCCATGACACTTAAACCTAACCCCTAACCGCTAAACGCCTTGAAACCTAACCCCTTAACCCTAAACACCTAAATCCCCTAACTCTTAATCCCGTTGACCCTAAATCCCATGGCCCCCAAGCCACTGAATCTTAACTCTTAACTCCTGAAGCCCTTAACCACTTAGTATCCAAGGCCAGAAAGAATGCGTCAAACCAACAACCTAACCTCTTAGGAGAATCCTTCACCTCTAACTAAGAATATTGGGACCATTTGATTTTTAGAGAACTAGGTATTGGTTTCAAAGGTGTATGTTTGAAAAGTGTAATGCCCTTATTACCATGTATACCAAATGTAGAATAATTGGATAATATGCAAAAGCTCAATCATAATTGGTCACAATGTCTACACTTCATGCTGACATGGCACTTGTAGTGTTCTCCCACATGAGGAGTTGGCAATGAATAGATCACTCATAATGACTCAACCTCTTCAGCCCTAATGCACAAGGAGTTAACCCTTGATACAAATATTTTGTTTGCTAAAAATCCCAATTGTGTCAATGTAGAATACTACACATAAGAGAAAATAAAATGATATTATCCACATCAATGCTTGAAATAGCCTCACATTTTCCATGAGTGGTGAGCCAAGGGTGAGTAGCGCACTATTAAAGTTACGTTGTGTTAAAATTCCTTTTACATAATGAGATTATTCTCCATTAGGGTTGACACATCATCACAAGGGAGACTTGCGCATTTTTTGGGGGGAGCGATGAAAGTTGTAACACAATTCAAGCGACATATACCTCCAACGTAAATGACATCATTATATGTTTGTGTCAAGTTGTTAAAGAGGTTATTTATAAAAAACAAATTAAGTGTACTTGGACTTCATCTTTTCATGGCCTTGACTCTAAGATGGATTTGTACTAGGAACACTTCATGCAAATGAGAGGGGGGCTTATTGTTAAATTGATACACACAAGAACACTAGATGTTGCCCTTCAGATCCCCCTTGGTGGGTTTAAAGTGGGTTTAAATTAGCATCTAGTTGAAACTAATCATCATGACATTCATCTTCTCAAGAACATCTTCTAGCTTTGCCATATACATGAGATTGAGTTAGAGGATCACCTCATATGTAGATGCTCCATTTATAATGGGATTCAAGGGATGTTCTATTTTTTTATTATCAAGATTTAGATAGGTCGTTGTCTACTTTCTTTCAATACATGTATAACTCTTTTTATGAGGGAGGTCCTTGGATTTAGATATTTATATAAGACCTTATGTGGCCTTCCCTTTTGAACTCTTCTAAGGTGGTCACCTCCTTCCATGTTACCTTGCCTAATTATGGCCAAAATTGAAAAACCCATATTCCACTTCTTCAAATATCAAATTGGTGGGGCCTCATACATATTCTTGAACCCCTCAATGGGACATTCTTTCTTAAAAGAGACTTTTAAGTATTTCCCATTGCAAATTGTAGGTTGGATGTCATAGGACCTATTACCCCACTTTCTATATGAGTTTTTAGAGGATAGTTTTAAATTTTGATTGGCATCTCAACCCATGTGATTTTTGTGACATTAATAATTTTCCAATCGAGGTATATGGATGGATGTGTGACTGATTTGATGACACCTTGCCTTGGCCATCTAGGACACTAGGTGTAGGAAGACGTTGCTTTAGCGACCACATTTTGCTTGATATCTATAATCCATATGTTTCTTTAGCGACCACATTTAGCTTGATATTTATAATCCATGTGTATATAATATCTCTAATATATATTGTTTTTATTATGCTCACTTAAAAACTCTATTCTAACTCTTAAATGCTTTGGCTATAAATTCTAAAGTGAGTGGTTCCATAACGTTTCATAATTTTATTCACATAAATGTTTGATATTGATGGTTTGATTATGTACATGGTGATTTGGATATGTACTATTATCACTTAGATTTTCCTTAGAAGTTATTGAAAGAAGGAAAGGATCCAAGGTAACTAAAAACCAATCTTTTAAGTACAGATCCTAGCCAATCTACACTCAGAGAGGGCTCTCTCTTTATGAATTAGCTATGTTTGAAAGGATTTTAGGCTAGTATTAATGTTTAGTGAGGTTGTTTTGTTTGAGAGTAGTGGAATTCTAAAACAAATGGGTAGACTAGGCTTTTAGGCCATTGGGCTATGGAGGAAATCAACGATAATTCACTGGATTAAGTCAAATTACTGAGGTATGATATCAACAGGCAGGATAGCAGAATAAAAACAAACTTTGGGGATTGAATGGATGATATTTCTTCTCAAAACTAGAGGGAAATTAATAATCCTCAAGTTAGGATTAGAAAGAGGAAAGGAAGATAGGTCAAATGGTAGAGGGCAATTAAGAATCCTATACCAGGGACTCATTAGAGAAGACTACAGGGATAGAGGAGTAGTTAAGAATTCCTTTATAGAAATAGTTTAGAAGAAAACTTATAAATGGTAGACTTTTGATAGCAGAGAGTAATAAAGCTAATTTTGATACACTTTGACTATTTTACCATTTAGATTTAAGATGCATGAAACATTGAAACATATAAAAAACACATAAAATCACAGGGATAGAATACTTATTTGTAATTATACTACACAGGAATCTGATGAAATGTCCTCAATTTTTATTCATTTTCCAGTAAAAATCCAAGTTTGAGTACAAAATCTTTCTCAGCTTCATAGCATAGATTTACAAAGACTTTATAGAATCCACCCACAATACTTCGAATGGAGAAGTATTTATACAAAAATTATTTCAAAAATATCTCATAACCACATGAGATTTATTCTAGGGAATACAAAATATCTTTTACAAAAAGATAGAGACATATCTAAAACTGATTGTTGTTGTCCCTTTATTTATGGAAGAGATGGAGGTTGAAACTAGGATTATCCTCTTGTTGTTGCTTTAGTAATTGTGTGCTGGATCTTTGCTTACTTTTCCCTACTGATACTCTTTACCTATTTTTGATACTCTTTACCTGTTTATTAACATTTACCATAGTAAATTATTCTATTTACCTTAGAGTTACAAAAGTAAATTATAGGATATCGGTCATGTTTTTCCACCATTCTTCATTTGGTATCTTCATACTAATCAATTCCTTGTATATTTTGTCAACTTCAAAGTATTTTGAAAAATTGAGTTGGACTGTGAACAAGTGCTTCACTTCATGCTCAATATAGAAAAGGTTTTCCAAACCATCATACAACACTTTTCCTGTGGGTAGTGCTTTCACATGCAGGTTTCCAAACATCATTCTCTACAATATACATAAGATAATAACTGTTTCTTAAATCCCATTTAATGACTGATATATGATACATGTTGGTATTTGGAAGAGGTGCAACAGATAGTAGTTGAATCTCATGTTGTATTTCTTGTTTTGGAAGGAGAATTTTTGGTTATTTAAACAATTCTCCATAATAATAAACTATTTCAACCAATTTGTCCTTAAAATAGGAAACACACCCTTGAAAAGCATCATACGTGTCTTTAGGTTTCTTTTTAACAATCATGAGAAAATACGTTTCACTGGAATTTATTAAACTTTTCAAATGACTCGCATTGATTAAATCCAAGTTTGTCTTACTTTTGTGTGCCATGACAATGTATTCAATTCCTTCTTAAAAACATGATACTTACTCTCCCTTCTATGAAAAATAGCATGTCTATCATAAATATATGGACTACCCAACACAACTCCACATATATCCATAGGAATCACATCTAGCTCAACTTCATCAACAAAATTAGTTGTAATTGCAAACCTTAAATGACACTATTTTGTGACATGCATCTGAGTATTTTCTTTCAACCATCCTAAAGGGTATGGTTTTGGATGATTTTTAGATTCCAATTCCAATTTCCTTACTAGTTCCTCAGATATTAATTTTTCTTGTGACCTATTGTCAAATAATGTGTCTATCTTATTATGCTTGGAAATAATCCTTATGTGAAAAAGTTCAACCCTCTTCTTTTCATCAGTCACATTATTAACCTTTGAAGAAGATGCAGAGTAAGTAGAAATAGAACTAGCTTTAGGAAGTATACTTGTTAGAATCATTGCGGTAATATTTTGTTCATCATCGGAGTCAGATCCCAAATCTTATTGGACTGCAACATTTACTTTAACTTCACCCTTCTCCTTAAGGAACTTCCTTGGCTTAAGTTTTGGATGAAGCTTCCAACACTTGGATTCATCATGTCCGCTCCTCTGACAATGAGTACATATAGGTCTTTCCCTTTCTTTCTTTATTATCACTGATTTCTTTCCTTTCAACTTACCCTTTCCTTTTCCTTCTTTAAAGGATTTTTGTTCTGACTGCTTGAATGGTTTCCACTAAAAAGGTATGCCACCTGATTCAATACGAATAGCTTGCACACATACTTCATCAAAGTTATTTGGATTAAACATAAGAAATGTATGTTGCAAATAAGAATGTAAACATCCAATATACTTCAACAAATTTTCCATTTGTTTAATGGAATATCAATTGCTAATGCCTTTTTCCCGATTTCCTCTTTAAACTCTTGCACGCTCTATCCTTTACCTTGCCTCAAATGTTGCCAATCTATTACAACCTATTGCATATATCCTAAATGATAGAACTTATTTCTAAGAGCTTTAATAAATTTAGACCATGAAGAAATAATTTTACCATTATGCTTTAAATATGATTGTGTTTTAATTTCCCACCAAATTAAAGTTGTTCCCCCCATCCTAAGTGTAGCTAATTGAATTTTCGTAGAATCATCAACAATATTCTTAATTCTACATTAAACTTCAAGTTCTTTAATCCAGTTATCTAACTTTCCAGGATTCAATTCACCATCATATTTTGGTAATTCAAACTTAACATCAAGATTCAAAAAAGGAGATTTCTTATGTTTCTTCTTTGATTCAGAATCTGAACTTAAATCATAAGAAGAAGATGAAGATGAAGATGGAGAAGGAGGAGGTTCATTGCCATCGGTTTTCTTCTTGTCCTTTTTCTCGTTCATGCCTTTAGAATATGAACATGGAGAAGGAGATTCATCACCCTCAACTTTAGCCTCACCCTTTTTCTCCTTCTTACTTTTTGAAGATGATGCTGCATCTTTGGTCTTCTTGTCTTCAAAAAGTTTTGTGATCATCCTTTGCATATTAAGGAACATCTGCTAAAATTGATCCTCGCTCTTTCTCTCAGGAGCTTCTCCTTCATTTGAACCTACCATCTATCAAATAACTTTCCTCTTCCAATCTCTGGATTGACCTCTTCGAGTTTCCCTTCTCCACATCGCGACCTAGATCTAGTCAACATTCACATTGGAAAAACCCTGCTTAAACATGATCAACCTTGCTGTGATACCAAAATATGATCTGAAATATACAAGATTGATTATTTGAGTAACTTTATCAACATTAACTAAGGTTGCATAAGTGTGAATGAAAGAGGGAAATTGATTATTAATATGCCATAAACATAAACTTAAGAGAAGAAAATAACATAACAATAGAAAGAGAAGAAGCAAACACAACAAATTATTGATGGAGTTAATTCCTCTTGGTCTACATCTCTGGGTCCGCTTCTAAGTGGGTGTCCGTTTTATTAGAAAATGATCGGAAGAGTTTCTTTACATGATATTTCACCAATTGAACCATGGTATATAATGTTTGAAAAATTTATATACCAAAGCCTTCAACCTAAATATTCCACTCCAAACTTTACCATAAACATTAGGTTTAGATCATGACTTGTTGCATTAATATTATAAATGTGTCCACCATTGTAATGCACCATATGTATTGCCACCATAGGTTTAATAAATAGTTCTCCACCATTGCACTTAGGTTTATGTCATGTGCCACCCTTTTTTTATACCATAATGTTTTTCATCATACTTTGTGAACTTTTGATTTATAATGTCTTTTCACTTTTAAGTTTTCAACAAAATATTTAATAAATCATATCATATGGTTTGATAACCATAGTCCTTGATATTTGAAATTGTGCCTTTAAACCCTAATGCACCCATGGCATGAAATATGAGCCAAACCTCATTGATTTGATTGTCACCAAGTCGAACACCTGGAACGCCACATTAAGGGATTTTTTGAGGTCTAAAATAGGCCTCCTAAGGAAATTATGAAATAATAGTGGAAATAATAAAATAAGATTAGATGACATCATCAAATTTTAGAGGGAAAAAGGAAAAAACTATTTTTTCAACTCGTATTTTCAACTTATCTCCCTATGGGTTTACTCAAATTTTGAGCGGAAACAATTGTTGGATGCATAATTTGATTCCTTATCCAAGGAGTACCCATGTTGCATAATTTCAATGGACCCTGCTACATGAAAACTGAGAAATACATGAAAAATGTGATTGCAATCACATGTTTTCATGTATTTCTAATTTTTGTGTAGCAGGGTCCATCGAAAGTATGCAACATGGGTAGTCTTTGGATGAGGAATTAAATTTTGTATCCAATGAATGCTCTTGTTCAAAATTTTAGTAAAACCTTAGGGAGATAAGTTGAAAATACGAGTCGAAAAATTAGTTTTATTATTTTATTATTTTTTGATATTTTTACTTTTTACTCCAAAAATGGTGAATCATGCCCCATGGTTGACACCATCATATTCAATCCTAGTGGTTCTTATAAATTTTATTTTGATTGTAAATTTTGCTTCGGAGGCCCATTTTAGACCTCAAAAGTCCCCTAGTGCATGGCCAGTAAGGCCCCTTCTGCACCTGTTCACCACAAACTTTGATGGATGATTTCTCCTTCAACCGGAGACCAAATGAGAAACTGAAACTACTTTCGGATTTAGAATGATGGGATCTACTGCTTGGCATTATTTCTAGAAAGAAATAAACCCTTTGAAATTGGAGCAACTAAAGGATCCTCCTAGATCATCTACATATGGAGTTTTTTGTTCTAAGTATTTCTGTCATAACCATCAACATCATTATTTGGTTCATGAAACAAATGTAAAATCTCTTTTGTGTAAGAGCCTTGAATGAATTCTTACAAATATTTCACTCATTATTAAGAGCCACCCTCTAGAATATGTACCATTATTTTTTCAAGCCTTTAAAAGCGATACATATCACTCTACTTGTTTGATTTTAGTTTATAAGCATGAAAACACCACTTTATGGGCTCATGGACTTTGTAAAATAAACATATATTTCTAATTGCTGATAATAAATCTCACAATAGTTTTCTTACTATCCACGACACTATTGTTGTTCGAACTTCTCTAAAAATCACTCCCAATGTTGCAAATATAACTATAAACTATTGATGCTTCTATAGAAATTGCTAGCTGTTGTAGAAAGTGTGAGGAGAGAAAGATAAGAACGTCTGATTTATAAAAAAAAAAGGCCGAATTGTTCAATGTTGAATTCCTTCATCAATATGTATCACTTTGTTTACCTTGATTGTTGTTTTGAAAGTTAAACATATACTATTGGGACAATAATTGCATTGACTCTTGTATTTACATTTAATTTCATTATTAATTTTTAGATTGATTTTATAAATTCTCATGAGTATATTTGAAAACATGAAACTTTGAGGAGGTGAAGATCTCCAAAACTGTGGCTCTAGCTATTAAATATAGTAGCATTATTAACTCCTTTAGCCATAATCTCATTTAAAGTAGCCCTCTTACCCCTAGTATTTATGGAATTCCTAAGATCCACCAAGAAGGGGCTCCCTTAAGACCCATTGTCAACACTATAGGAGGGTTAACCTATATTCTAGCTAAGCATTTAGCCCAGAAGTTAGAACCCCTTGTTGGACTTACTGAATCCTTTGTGAAGGAATCGTCATTGTTTGTCCAAGTGTTAAAGGATATTAATATTGATCCTCATGATGTGATTGTGAGTTTCGATGTGGTCTCCCTCTATAAAAATATACCTATTAATGAGGCCATTGAAGTCATCAAGAGTATTATTGACCCCAACATGGCTAAATTAGTTGAAATTTGTCTTACCTCTACTTTCTTCAACTTTGATGGGGAATTCTACGAACAAACTTTTAGTGTGCCCATGGGTTCCCCCCTTTCCCCTGAAGTGGCTAATTTTTTCATGGAATACCTTGAATTGAAGGCCCTAACTTCAGCCCATTTCAAGCCTAAACTTTGGAAGAGGTTTGTAAATTACACTTGTGTCATCTGGTCCCATGGTCGGGAAAAGTTGGAATTTCTTTCCAAAATCTTAACAATTCGTCTAGCTCCATAAAGTTTACCATGGAATGTGAAATCAATGGGAGTCTATCTTTCCTTGACATCCTAATTTCGAAGAAGGATGAAAATTCTTTCTCTCACTATGCCTTTCATAAGAAAACTCATACAGAGCAATATCTTCATGACCAATCCCATCATTTCCCTGCTCAAAAATAGGTGTTCTCAACCCCTTAGCTACTTGAGCTTTAATACTGTCTGATGAAAATCACCTTAATGATCAAAAACCCCATCTCCTTAATTTTTTTAATCATAATGGATATAATATTCACCAAGAGTATTATTGACCCCAACATGGCTAAATTAGTTGAAATTTGTCTTACCTCTACTTTCTTCAACTTTGATGGGGAATTCTACGAACAAACTTTTGGTGTGCCAATGGGTTCCCCCCTTTCCCCTGTAGTAGCTAATTTTTTCATGGAATAACTTGAATTGAAGGCCCTGACTTCGGCCCATTTCAAGCCTAAACTTTGGAAGAGGTTTGTAAATTACACTTGTGTCATCTGGTCCCATGGTCGGGAAAGTTGGAATTTTTTTCCAACATCTTAACAATCCATCTAACTCCATAAAGTTTACCGTGGGATGTGAAATCAATGAGAGTCTGCCTTTCCTTGACATCCTAATTTTGAAGAAGGATGAAAATTCTTTCTCTCACTAGGCCTTTCATAAGAAAACTCACACGGAGCAATATCTTCATGCCCAATCCCATCATTTCCTTGCTCAAAAGATAGGTGCTCTGAACACCTTTGCTACTCGAGCTTTAATATTGTCTCATGAAAATCACCTTAATGATGAAAAAACCCATCTCCTTAATGTTTTTAATCATAATGGATATAATAGGCACCAAAAGTATTATTGACCCCAACATGAATAAATTAGTTGAAATTTGTCTTACCTCTACTTTCTTCAACTTTGATGGGGAATTCGACGAACAAACTTTTGGTGTGCCCATGGGTTCCCCCCTTTGCCCTGTAGTGGCTAATTTTTCCATGGAATAGCTTGAATTGAAGGCCCTGACTTCGGCCCATTTCAAGCTTAAACTTTGGAAGAGGTTTGTAAATTACACTTGTGTCATCTAGTCCCATGGTCGGGAACATTGGAATTTTTTTCCAACATCTTAACAATCCGTCTAGCTCCATAAAGTTTACCATGGAATGTGAAATCAATGGGAGTCTATGTTTCCTTGACATCCTAATTTCGAAGAAGGATGACAATTCTTTCTCTCACTAGGCCTTTCATAAGAAAACTCACAGGGAGCAATATATTCATGCCCAATCCCATCATTTCCCTGCTCAAAAGATAGGTGTTCTATACACCTTCGCTACTTGAGCTTTAATATTGTCTGATGAAAATTACCTTAATGATGAAAAAACCCATCTCTTTAATGTTTTTAATCATAATAGATATAATAGGCACCAAGAGTATTATTGACCCCAACATGGCTAAATTAGTTGAAATTTGCCTTACCTCTACTTTCTTCAACTTTAATGGGGAATTCTACGAACAAACTTTTGGTGTGCCCATGGGTTCCCCCCATTCCCCTGTAGTGGCTAATTTTTTCATGGAATACCTTGAATTGAAGGCCTTGACTTCAGTCGATTTCAAGCCTAAACATTGGAAGAGGTTTGTAAATTAGACTTGTGTCATCTGGTCCCATGGTCGGGAAAAGTTGGAATTTTTTTCCAACATCTTAACAATCCTTCTAGCTCCATAACGTTTACCATGGAATGTGAAATCAATTGGATTCTGCCTTTCCTTGACATCCTAATTTCGAAGAAGGATGACAATTCTTTCTCTCACTAGGTCTTTCATAAGAAAACTCACACGGAGCAATATCTTCATGCCCAATCCCATCATTTCCCTGCTCAAAAGATAGGTGTTCTCAACACCTTAAATACTCGAGCTTTAATATTGTCTGATGAAAATCACCTTAATGATGAAAAAACCCATCTCCTTGCTCGCTCGCTGGCTGAAGTTTCAGCTTGGATTTCAGCTTGCTCGCTGGCTGAAGTTTCTTCAGCTATCTTCTGTGTAGATTGGGTTGTATCCTTTACAGACAACCTGCTTCTGCTTTTCCCATTTTGTGATGAATTCTCTGATTCCCTGGTAGATTTCTCTTGGGATTCTGCTCCATAATCGATTTTAGAATTTTCTTTGGAGTCATCTTCTATAATTACACTGGGAGTAGGCTTCCTTATTGGTTCAATCAATAATTGGTCCAATGGGACCTTTGATATCCTCCTCTCTCTATAGCTGTAAAAGTTCTCAAGGTCTTCACAATAAAAAAGTAATTGTGCCATATGCTTCACCTCTGTGAAGGTGTTTTTCTACAAAAAGATGTCATAAAAGGCATCTTCCTCATTACTCAATACTTTTATTTTCACCATAGTGGTAAAATCTTTGACAGTGCTCAACGGGTCATATTGCCTTCCAGGGAACTTAGGTAATTACAGAGATAACATATTCTCTGCTTCCTTAAATGCATGCCCTAAGTAGTGTAATGCAAATGCTCCACACTGTAAAGGGAATGTAGGCCATATGGCCTTTTTTTATTCCTTTAATATCTTTCTCATCCCTCCCTCACCAACTATTTAATAAGCTATCTCTCTAGCCATCAATTTTTCTGGAACATAGTATGGGAGGACATGGGGAGTTGATGTTGCCAAATACCCTAATATACGTAAATGTCTCCTCCCCAAAAGATATGGCCACTAGGAGGATATCTACTTTAGCTTCTTGCGAAAATGTGGGGGCATCTTGGTTATAAAGCCGCTTGTGAATAGGGATCATAAATCCATGAAATTTTTTGAAAAAATGTGGCTAAAAGTTGGATTCTCACATGAATTTATGGTATATGTGAATGGGGAGTGGATTTTGAACAATCCACTTCCATCCCATGATAGGGAATTTCAAACCAAAATAAATTGCATCCATTACATAGGCTCTCATAAAAAATGGAGGGTAAACCCTCGAAGAAACACTTCTTTTCCTTCTATACTTGATAACTGTTCTTGCTAAATTGTGAGACAAAATTCTTTCCCAATTCATTACAGTTGCGTTAACGGTTGCATCTATTAATGGCAACCATTCTAGGGATAATTTAGTACTATCGGGTTTGCCAAATAGTCTACATAGCATGGCCATTGCAAAACTATGAGGGGGACAAATAGACGAAGTGGTGCACATACCATTTTTGTGTTTCTTGATTTTGTCCTCGTTATTTGACTAGGTCTAGGTGTAGTCTATTAGGTCGTAATTCTCTTTGGCAAACTTCTCGACGAGCTACCTGTTGTAGATGACTTGTGGCTTTTTTGGTGGTACATAAGTCGTAGGTTGTCTAGGGTAAAAGATCCCAGAACCTCTTGTCTTCTTGTCTTGAATTCTCTGTTTGAGATGTCAGATTCATCAATAACCCATTTAACCATGTCGGTATAAGGGATTATCTTTGGACGTGCAGCTATGTGGTGCAAAAAATGAGCATGTCATCTCTAACATGGAAGCATATGAGGAATCACGTTGGTCAATTTTAATCTTCGTTTCCAGAATCCTTGGTTGCTCTTCCTCAAGTATATTATACATGGCCTCCCATGTAGAGGTTCCTCCCTCTCTGTTGCATGTAGTATCCGTAAACAAAGGAGTCATTTTTGACCTCTCAGAAATTACTGCCTTGCCTTTCTTCACCATTTCTTTCAATGATTTTAACTGTGGATTTTCCTTGAAAGTGAAGAACAACAACTATCAGATACAGAAAGATGATAATGAACATAAAATGAAATAATGCAGATAACTTGTAAAGGTGATAAAAGGAGTTTTATTCGAATGCACGTAAGAAGATATCATATCACGCTAAATGGATTTTCACACATAAATACAATTATCTCTTACTAAATACCCACTAATACTTCGTTATCCCTTAGTTTTAATGCTCATAAATGTCTACATCATAAAATGGGAAGAAAGATTATAGGGTGGAGAGCCTTTGAACTGCGATGATGGCAATTGTGATTTGCAAAGCAGTATCGCAAATCGCAATATCGCATTATTCCTTTTCGCTTTTCTTACCTTTGTTGTGTCTTTGCGAGATGTGAGAAGTGAGCCACTCGGTTATCATTTTAAAACTTAGCTACTTGCCAGGTTTTTCTATATTAAAGACCCTTTTTAATGAGTGGCAGACCTAAAACATTTTCTTATGATACATTTAAGGAGTGGGTCCAGGTCCTAATCATGTTTTGCAATATCGGCTGTGGTAAGTTTGTAGTGTTCATTTGAATGCCTGAAATGTGATGTGATAAATGTTATAATGCCATCACAATTTCGCATCTTGCATGTTTCGAGATAACCTTTTTAAGGTAGGTCCTTTATGAATGGCGACATGCAATGCAAGACTTATCTTTTGAAGAAAAATCTTAAGGACTTAGTTTATGTCATAATTATGATAGTTTCAAGCATAGAACCCCTTTTCAATCATTTTACTTGATTTGGATGGTTAGAAAGATATTTTGATGATGATTAATCATGTTGTATGTGGGAAGGTAAGCATTTAGTAGTTCTCTTAGAAAAAGGAGGGGGATTGATATATTACTTTATTCCAAAAATAAAGGAAATGCCTAAATGCTAAGTTTTGTTTTTTTGATGGATTTTTTAAAGGCTCCCCATTTATTAACGTGATATTAACTACTATAATTAATAAATGGAGGGTTGTTGAATAACACAACAGGACCTCCCCTAGATATAACACTGAGCACCACTATTTTGGGCACTAAAAAAATGTGGATAGGGAATTACGAGACTCTTGGAATGTGTAGTAGAAGAAATTTTACATCTCATATTATTGAGGGCATTTGAATATAAAGTTTTCATCTATCTTTGTCTCTTGTGTTTGGTAGATCTGACATAATTCGTCCTCTTGTGGGATCTAGTCCTTAGCTTCTAGTCCAAGTTGATGGGACCTCATTGGTCAAGGGGGGTTTTGAGCCCATGCAACATGTCAAAAATTATAAGGGGTACACATTATGAGGTTTTTTATAATCTCTTGGAAATGTTCTATGTAAAGGGTCATTTTGGGTCTCAACTCACAAGAAGGGGTGATCCAAGTGATCTAGCTATGCTACCTATAAATATCATATTTGATAATAAACCCCTTGGTTTTAGGGAATAATTCATGGGGCAAGAAGGAATGGAACAAAGGGGTACCCCCCTTCCAATAAAGAAATTATATGTTTTTAGGTTATGAAGCTTGTGGAGAACCTTAGATCACTTCCACTCATTTCAAGGATGATACCTAGGATAAACCCAAGAATATTTAGGGCATAAGGTTGATCACTACAAATACACATCATGGACATATTATAAATGAATCCAACATGCGTCAACACTTGAGAATAAATAATCATGTGTTGATTGTATATATATGCATTACAAATATGATCAAGCACAATCCAGCAACATGTATTGTTAAGGTTCAAGAACAATATACCTTTTTTAAGTTTATAAATACCAAAAATGGAAGTTTAGCCTCACATAGGTGAGGCCTTGACACATGATTATAGCCTATATGCAGTAACATAAATAATTTTCTCTCCAAGTCTGCACATTTCCTAGCGAAGGTATAATATCCAACAATGGAGTATGGCCAAATATCCCAAAAACCAGCAATACAACCAGCTTAAGAACCAACCACCATACTCACTGAGCAAGATGAAGAGAACCAAAACTAAAGTAAATTGCATAATCTCAAAATGTTGGGTATATTAAATTATTAATGGAATTAGTTGGTGGTGCAATAGGTACACTGGAGATTGAGTTTTCCAACATCCGACTTTTCATCCTTTCAGTTATGACACAATTTACTAGTAGTGGTAAATGAGTTAGGTATATGCCTCATGTCCTAGCCTATCTCTTCCCTCTTCTCCATAACACTTTTCATATCATAGCCCCCATTCCAATAGAAGCCACTCTCTTGCTATTATTAGCTCACGTTTTGAGCTTACATCATATGTACATATTGGGGAAACAAAATTTGGCTAAGTGAACTAATTATGCCTTACAAGAAACTTTAATAGTTCCTATAATTTACTTCATATGAACAAACATATGATACGTGGTTATTTTCATAAATTCCTCATGATATTTACAGTGTAGTCCATGCACAAAAAAAGGGGTACCAAATGGGTATTACAATAGTATTCACTCCTATTTTGTACCCTAAGCAAGATAGTGTAATTAAAATTAAGCTTTTTGATGGTAGGTTGGTTTTTTGTTAACACCAATTCATTTTTTGAATGCTTGTACATAAGAGACATCAACATAGTTTTTTGTGGTTGGTTTGACTAGAACTATAGGGAAAGCTAATTACAATGAAGCCAAAGTAGGAGATATTCGGTTGACTAAGACTATTACAAGCGAATATGCCAGTAGAATATCATAGTGAGCTTCTTAACTTTGTTAATTTCTATGAGAATTGGAATTTTAAATGAAGAGTTTAGGTTCGAGTTAAGAGGTCTTATCTCAATTACTGAACATTTTGTGAGAAATAGAAAGGGGTGCTTTTAAACTATACTTATATTATACATGCCAATTTCATAGCTCCTAAATTTATTGCTTCATAAATGACTGTAAAACTTGGTGTTAAAATTGAGAAGAAAATTATCGAGACCATAACTCTAGGTAAGTATTTCAGGGATGATTTTATTATATTGCTCCCATTAATAAGGAAACTAGTAATTCTTGATATTCTTGACATGTCCTAGATTGGTGTTCTATTTCATATTGTTGACAAGCGAAACGTGCCACATTATCATTGTTAGTGTAGAAAATATGGGTCGAGTAATTTCAAAATGGCATTTTATTATTAGATTAAACACAGATTGAATGGAGAAAATACTATAATCACAAGAAGGGAATAATTGAGATATATTTTCATTCAAAATCATAATGTCTTCTTACATATATATGAATGAAGGGGAGAAACATGCATGTAAATTCTTCTGTTTTATTTATTTTAAACTCCAAAGCACCTAATATACTATGTATGTATATAAAGTAAATACTAATTGCTAATAACGTATCATATTAATAATCACTATAACATCCTCCCTTAATGGTCCTTCTAGAAAATACACCAAACTTGTCTCTAAATTTGACAAACTTATCCTAACCAAGTCAATTGGCATAACCATCTGCATTATGTTGTTCTGTGGCACAATATTGAAGTTAAACCTCTTCATTTTCTACAAGTTGTCTAATGAAGTGAAAATGGACATCAATATGTTTGGTGCACTCATGAAACACTAGATTCTTTGCTAATTTTAGAACACCTTGATTGTGACATAAAAGAAATTTTGGCTTGGTTTGTTCAAACATCAAGTCTCCAAGTATTCTTTTAAGCCAAATTGTTACTCATGTTCCTTTTAATGTTTTCCTATGTTCTTCCTCAATAGAAGAAAATGAAATCACATTTTTCTCACTAACCCATAAAATCACATTTGTTCCAAGATTAAACTCATATCCAGTTGTTGATTTTTAGCCATTCATTCATCCCACATAATTGGAATCTATATAACTAGTTGAGTCAAATGCATCATGTTCACCATATAATAATCCAAAACATGTTCTACTTTTAGCATATTTCAAAATAATTTTTACTACTATCCAATTTTCTACTTCCAAGTCTATATGAAACCTAGACATATAGTTGATTGCAAAGCTAATGCATATCCTAGTCATTGTAAGATAAATCAAAATCCCAACAAGTTTCCTGTAAATTGACTCATTTTTTGATTTTGAGTCTACTTTAGCTAAGCGTTTCAACTCTTTCTCCATAGATGATGAATTTTTATAATCAATGATCTTGTATTTTTCTAATTGGCCTTTTGCATTCTTGGTGCGTGAAGAAAAAATGCATTTGTTATTGTGTCAAACTTCAAGACCTAAGTAATATTGTAGGGGGCCTAAAACTGTAATGTAAAAATTGGATCGTGATTCATATTTTATCTTGGTAATCTGCCTAGTATCACTATATATGTTGATGATGATTTCATATAAATATATCACTAATATATATAAGCACTATTATCACTTTTGATGTAGATATTTGAATACGAAAAGCTTATTCTGAATATGTTATCCTACAAATATTGTCATTTTTAATGTACTAAGATCTTGCTGCATATTTGAGGCCGCAAATATCCTTAGCTAATCCACATACCATATGTTCCTTTCCAAGAACGTGGAACCTTGAGGTTGACACATATAAAGTCAACTTAGTGACTTAGTCTAAAAAGTAGGCCTTTTTTATTATAGTCTTATAGAGTTATGAGAAAATATTACCTCCCAAAATCTATATAAGAGTGGTGAATTTTGTTGTAACCATTTGAATTGTTTTGATGATAAAATATTGTGTTTGGCAAGTGCATCTACTCTATCTATATTTTCATTAGTAAGTGGGGTTTGGCTCATTTTATAACATGGCATCATAGTAGATAAGCATCTTAACCCTAGTTTCCATTCAAAGTTAGATGATGTTGGAGTAGAGAGATGCTTAATATATTTCGTGATCACATTTGAAAGAGCCATCGACCTTACAAATATGAGCCATTGTCATTTCACACTAGAGAAGAGCCACAAAGGAACACTTTACAAGGTTTTATGTGGTATTTAGGAATTTTATTAGATGAGTTTCCATTTCATATTATGAAGGATTATTTTGCCACTATACCAACGTTCCTTAGGGACTTTCTGGTTTGAAAATGTAGTGGTTGAGCTAGTGTGTGCGTTGGCTCAAAGAATATGGCCATAAGCTAAGTGAGTGTTGGTAAAGCATCCTTGGTGGAATCTACACCAATCTGACTAATGTTGGGATTCATGTCATATGCTATTTTCTAGCTCAAATTGGGGTATTATTTTCATTGATCACTTCCTCATCCTCCCAACTTTATTATTCATATTTCTAACATTGCAGTGAACTAGAGGAATGCTATTGAGATGTTGCAATTTCTATATAGTTGGAGAGATTGAGTATTGATGTAATAAGAATATGAGACTAGGAGGGATTTCCACCATTCTTACACACCCTATATAGAGTCTTAATCACTTGATCTAATGGTTTCTTAAATCCCCCACTAGCACTAACTTATGGGATTTTGAGAGTTACAAGGGTTCCAGGAATTTGTGGCTTAGTGGTCTAGGATTTTCTTTCCATATTTGAATATGGGAAAGGTTACTTAGGAAATTTCTGATTTGATAGTCCATTGGTCGACCTAGTGTACATGCTAGCTCAAAGAAGATGGTGATAGACTAAGTGAGTGTTGGTAAATAATCCTAAGTGGAATCTACACCAATTTGACTAGTGTCAAGATTCATGTCATATGGTATTTTATAGCTTAGATGAAGTTGTACATGTTCAGGTTGCATTGAGAGAGAGTTTCAATAAGCAGTCAATCACCCTTGTCGCTTCATATCCCAACTCAGGGGAGGTGTCAACAATTGATGCATATGGTTGGGAGGAAAATTACTCATCTGTAATAAATTTAGATGAACATACCTTCATATGGGTAAGTATTCTAGTATTATGTATTTTGGTACTGATATTAGAACTTGTACATACATAATGATTCATATGTATTAATATTGTATATAACCCATTAATGGAAAAAAAGTGAAGGAACTAAACAAATCTACAGTACTCTATGTATACATGTTCTTTGTTTCTTCATATATAACTAGTATTATATTCTTTGTATTTGTGCATAAATTAGATAATAAATTTGGTTTCTTCTTTCCTTATTCCTCACGTGAACTCACATACATTTCACTAGTTAATTTCAATTTCTATCAAAAATTTACATGCACACATTTGCAGGATTTTGTAAGAATAAAAATATAGATCAACTTAGCCCTCTATTAATTGAAAACCTTCATTACTCCACTATTAGTAGAATCCCAATATTTGGATCATAAGTTATAACTTGTATGGGTTGAAACCTTTCTAGAAGAAGAGTAGGTGAATGCAAAGGGGATGAATTAAATATTAAGTGTTTCTTTGCAGGTCACAACATGGGACAGTCAAATTAAGAGTTGTGAGACCTAAAAGGAAAGCATATAAATATGTTACACAACAAATACAATATTCCGGGATAATTTGAAATATTTATTGAGAAAGGGTGCATACCATTAACAAATTCCACACAAAATTCAACAAACAATAGTATAGTGTAACAATAATCTATTTTGTAACGCAAATTTCTACACTAAAGCATTAACTACCAAACATTTAGTTTACAATTTAGTAGAAAATTGATATAAGACATAGGTACGTAGTTACATAGCTCCACTGTATTTTCCCACTAAATCATTTTATGTGATTTTTATATTGTAGATGAGGCTTTTAGAAGATCACTGGAGGTACTAAACCCTTAAATATGACACTAAATAATCATATCTAAAAGATATTGAAAGGAAACTCTTAAAATAGGTTAATAAATTCCACCTTTTTTGTACCCACCGCTATTTTTATTGTGTCTATATGTGTCATAGGATTCTATTCTCTATTTTTGTTTTATTTTAGTAGATTCTAAAATTGATTTGTCCATGATAATATTTAGCTTGTATTCATGTTGGGGTTTCTTTGCAATTTATTTTTATCATAAATTTAAAGGATCTGAATTCTAGTTTCCCAAATTTCCATTGGAATTTTTGTTGAACATATCCCACATATTGCAAGGTCGCTCTCTCTCCCTATTTTTTCTTGTGAATATACTTCATGACCTTTATCTCCAAGTGACACCATAGCTTTGTAAACAAGGTGAACATGGCCTCCCATGCCACCTTAGCATTGTGCACAAGTATAGTTGTAGAAGTGTGTGTGCTTAGCATTTCATAGTCCTTTCTCTACTCAATTCCTTATGTTATTTTCCTATTTAGCCAAAACAACTAGGATACCATGAGGTTGCTTGATTCAGAGGCAGTGAAGAGGAGTTTCTCATTTTTTATTATTATTGTTGAAAGTGTTGATTCTGATTATCCATTATCTAATTTCATGTGCCGATCTCTTGAGTATGATTGTGACAAGGATCGCTTTCGAAGACCATCTAACATACTAATTGTGAATGGGATGGGTGCAACAATGTCAACTAGATCGCGGAACCTTTGGTTGTTCTCCTTCTTTTTTATACTGGTTGGGGTGATGGTGGTGAGAATTGTACTATGTTAAGGTTTTTTTCTATTATTCTTGTTTTATATATGCAATTTCAAAGACCACCATAACTCCTCACAAAATTCTTTCATTTTACATATGGAATTTCAAGAACTGTCATAACTCCTCACATAATTCTTTAAAGGGTGCTAGCTCAATGGAAGAACACTTTCCTTATAAGGAGGGGGTTGGTGGCTCAATTCCATTGTGCCATAACATGAATTAATCAATGATATTGTAATTTATTTTTAATTAAATACTTTTTATATTGATTTATTTCAATGGTCATACATTTTTATAGATTCATTGCTTTATATTGTCTCTAAATAGACAAAAGTGATATTGTACTATTTTTATATATAATCTTTTATTGTACTTAGATAGACAATAGCTTGGATTAAATACATATAGCCTTTATAAAGGAAATATGTCTTTAATCCCAACTATTGTCTCTTGAGAGACAAAAATGAGATTTCCTCCTAAGACACATTAATGCTTGTGTTATATATTGTCTTTACAGAGACAATTTTTTAGGACAATAATTTGAGACACTCACTTAAAGACAATACACAATTTTTTATTTTTTTGTCTCAAGTTAAGACAATTTACTCGAACGTTGTCTTAAATATTGTCTTAAAACCATCCTCCATGTAGTAGTGACGCCTTACAAGCACAAAATTATAAATTGGTTTGCTAATATTTTTTATGTTAAACATATTTTTAAAGTTCCTAAAATATAATTCTTCGATAGACATTTTTATATTGGAATGGTTTTTCCATATTTTTTTGTTCTAGTAGAAAAACTATTACGTGTATGGGTGAGATTGAGGGAGGAGGGTATATTCTTCATCATCGTCATAGATTAAGAGTTAAGATTACCATTTGAAAGTTCAAAAATATAATCAATCACATCAAAATTTAATCAAGATATCAATTTGTTTCATTATTAGTCTATCTATTTCATTCCTTTATCGATACATTCCCTTCTTAGTTTTTGTAATTCACTATTTCACTACATCCAATCTTACCAACTAGTTTTATATTATGGTTGATGCTAAAAAATCAAATTATTCACAATAAACGCATAGTGACCAAGTTGGAGATGACAACCACGAGGACATCATGGATGATGATGAAGCCAAAACAAGTCAACTAACTACCCCATCAAATATAGAGAACAACTACCTCCACCTAGTAATGCATGCACCAAGGAAACTACTAAATCCCTCTTTTGTCATCATCCATTATAGTCTTCTTCTATTATGTTTACTTACTTGATTAATTGTTATCCAATTGGAATATAAATATGCTTTTTAAACATAGAGCGAGAGATCACCAGAAACAAATAGTGGTAGAGATAATCTTTACTATAATTTATAAGAAGCTATACATTTTGGTGATCTCTCATTCATTGAGGTATTTGAAGGAAATTTTGGAAAAAATGGGAACATGAGTCTTCTTTCTTGTGTTACCTATATTTTTATTTTCCTATTGGTTATGTGAAAAATCCCTTGCGCAGAGGTAGTCAATGTGTGGTCAACTTAGCTACTCAGTAGGGGAATATACAATTTTGGAAAAGAAATTCGCCTAGGTTTAAGTGCTCATGAATTTTCCACAATATCGGCCATTGTGAAGGTCAAATCTCATGCAAATAAATGTCTAGAATAGAAATTGGTTGGATGGGTTGAGGAGTATCAATACCTAGTTTCTTTTTGTTTTGTATAAATATGCAAGCAAGTGAAGATTAAGGGACATAATTAGATTTCGAGTTTTTAATTTCTATTGTGACTATATACTTAGTAAACTTTTGAATTGAAGCTTTGCTTCAAGTTCCATTTTTATTAATATATGTAGTCTTTCTGAGTTACTTTAGCTAGTAGTCTTCAAGTATGGAAGTTAAGGCATTGGAGGGCCCCCACCATCTAAACTTATGCATCATCTTCTTCATTGTGCATAATTGTGGATTAATGTAGCAAAAATGTTATGATACATCTATTCCTTTTTCCTTTTATGTTCAAACTATAAAGTGAAAATAAACTTCAATTTTTATTTTTCATAAATCACTTCGTTTATAAACTAATTTTGTATTTTTCTTTTTTCATGAAATATTCATTTAATTTACAACCATGCTACTTATTTATCATAGTTTAAGTGATGATGTGTTAATGAGAAAATTGAATTTTTTCAATGGAATAGCTCTTGATTTTGAGAGACAAGTTTGTTACCGCATGATTAAGTAAAGGGTTGAGGATTCTAGTGAAGTATTGATGCAATTCCATTGACACATCATAGATAGTAAGTCCAAGGCTCTACAAATAGGTTTTATGCCATTAGTGACGCTAATGCATGCTTAATTAATCAATTCAAACTTGAATCAAAAATATTTTCCTTAACTTAAAGTAGATTTCATTCCGAGCAAGTGTTTTAGGATTTCTTCTTTGACGAATAACATATGTAACTAAAAACAAAACCATTGTGTGGGCCTTCCTTATAGATTACATTCCCACACTAATTTTTTGCAAGTGTAAGATTTTGTAGTCTAGCTTGAAGAAGATTAGTTACTTTTCTACCAGACTAAATAATTAGAATTTTTCTTTGGCTTTCAATCTAGAATTTGAGTTTTCCATTGTAGTGATTTAGCTAGTAATAATTATTTCATTCCATAATAGTTTGAATTTTTTTCCAAGTTTCATCTTTATTCAAAATCATATTAGTCATAATTTTGGGTTGAAGTAATAGAGTAAATCCGGAACTAGATCTTCACATATATGGTTGTGCTTCTATGTTCATGAACTCTTGGACTAACAAATTTATGTCCTAGTTTATGCAAACAAAATAGACCAACAACATATAATGATGTCATAAGATTTAAAGTTTAATAATTTTATTAGGATTTAAGGTTTATATTTAATAACCAATAAATTCTAGGTTTATTCATAATATTAACATTAATATTTACTAATAAGAGTATTAATAAGGTTTAATAACTTTATTAATAAATTTTAGTAATAATAAAGTGTTGGTTTAATAATATTTTTTATCAATATTATTAATATTAAAGTTTAATAACATTAAGTTTTTATTAATAATACTAATAATATTAACATAAGTTTATTAATTTAATTAATCAAGTTCGAAGTTCATTAATAATTAATAATATTATTATTAAGGTTAATTAAGCTTTGTAAACAAGGTTCAAGTTTCATTAACACTATTAATATTAAGATAATAACATTCATGTGATTATTAATAATGATAATAATATTAATAATTTAATATTAACAATTTTAAATTCTTTATAAATTTAATATAATTTAATATTCTTTAATAAATAAGATTTTTCAATATTTAATTTTTTAATAATAATTTTTATAGTCTTTTTCGAGAGAAACCATATTCAACCATCATCAATCCAACTTAAATATGGTCAACCATGGTGATCATGGTAATCCATGGTTAACACTGTCAACTATAGTGAACATGGTCAAAAATATTCATCTATAGTTAAATATTGACAACCTTGGTCAATAACGTTGACCTATAGTCAACCATAGTTGATTGTAGACAATCGTGTTTAAAATTTGACATCACAAAGTGCAAAATAAATATCAATATCACAATGCATCAAACAAACTTCAATGTCACAATCTAATGAACAAAAGGTTGCATTACAATTTGATGAAAAAAATTGATGTCACATGTGATGAGCAAAAAAAAATCATTACATTATGATGAAAAAATATCAATGTCACAATATGAAAATTTAAAAGTCAACATTGCAATATGAGAAACATAAAATGAACTTTACAATGTCACAAAAAAAAACATCAACATCACAATATATCAAACAAAAAACAACATCATAATTTGATGAAAAAAATGATGTCATCCCATTGCTAACAAATAACGATGTTACAATGTGACAAAATAGACAAATATAGTTTACCTTTATTGTCAATATTTAAATAGTCAACCATAGTCAACCATATGTTAATCATAGTCAATCTTCTTCAACAATAATTAATGTTTGTCATCCGCAATCAACCATAGTCAATCATATTCAAATATATCCAACCATAGTCAACCATGGTCAACCATAGTTGACGTTTAATTTTTTTTAGTAAAAATAATATACTTTTATACTATTCACAATAATGTAACCATACTTAACCATGGTCAAACTAGCTCAAATATGGTTAACTATGGTTAACATGGTTGACCGTATTCGTATATAGTTAATCATTGAGAACCATGGACAACAATGTTGACCCATAGTCAACAATAGTTGACAATAGACAACCATGTCCAAAAATTGGCATCGTAATCTGATAAATAAATATCAACGTTGCAATGTCTCAAATAAAAAACAATATCACGATTCACAATCTAATGCAAAAAACAACATCATATTGTGATGAAAAAAATTAACGTCACATCTTATACACAAAAAATTAATGTTGCATTGTGACAAAAAAAATTAATGTCACAATATTACAAACAAAAATTCACCATCACAATATGCCAATCATCATAATGTGACAAACAAAAAAAATCAGCACAATGAACGACATGAAATTTTCATTATGGCGAACAAATAACAATGTCACAACATGATGACATAGTCAACCTTTATAGTCAATGTTTAAATAGTCAACCATGGTCAATCCTAGTCAACCTTAGTCACCCATAGTAAACCTCAATCAACCTTAATTGACCATATTCAACTATAGTCAACCATGATTGACCATAGTCAACCTTATTCAACCATGGTTAACCATAATTAAAGTTTAGAGATTTTTAATAATAACAATAATATTTTTTTTAATAGAACGATTATCATTTATATCATCAAAGGTTGGATTCATGGCCAGAGCTATTTACATAGTTCGATGTTTTGAATGGTTTTATTCTTCCAATAAAAATCCACAATAGATTTTTCTTGCCTCTAGAGGCTCTTCTTACTACAACTTAACACTGACATATACCATAAATTCTCCAAAAAAACCTCCAAAAAAGAGAAAACTTGCAGTACATAGATTAAAACACTACAATTTGAAATCTACGAGAGGGTCCATCACCTTCGACTGTATTTAAGTTCTCATCTTTTCCATGGAGGTTCCTTCTCCCCACGCTATTGTATCTAAAAACATGGAGGAACCTTCACCTTGAATTGTTGCATTTTGATACTCAAATGTGCAATCCTTTGCCAACTTTCAAACGTTCCAACTTAGCCTCAAGCACACCAATAGGTTAGCGATCCATCCCATTAACTTTCATTTTTAGAGTTAATAATTCAACCTCCAATATTGCCACCTTCTTGTCCAACTTACTCTATAGCGAGTTACACCTCTTGTCCAACAATTGAAACTTTGTCTCCCCCTGTTTTTACACTAGCTCCAACCTTCTGTTGGAAATTTACATCAAGCCCGCTACAACCTTCGATAAGCTGTCAACACCCTAGCATCAATCTTCCTATTCACTCTACACTTAATGCATTTCGTGAGTGCTCGACTCTTTTCCTTTCTAACTCATTCTTTCACTATAAAGGAATAACCATATCCCAATTGATTCCTGCATAATGCTCTCAAAGGACCGCTCTGTAAATATTGAATAAGAATAATAATATTATTAATAAGGTTTATTAATATATTAATATTAAAAAATTTATTCATCAAATTTAATAAAAAATATTAACAAAGGTTTATATTTAATAGGTTTATTAACATTTATATTTAATAATATTAAGGTTTCATTAATATCTATATTTAATAAGGTTTATTTAATAATGTTTTTAATATTTAATTTTAATAAAAAATTACAACCTTTTCAATATTGTAATCATATTTAACCATGGTCAAACTAGCTCAATTATGGCTAACCATTATAATCAATGGTTAACATGGTCAAAGATATTCATCTATATATAAACATTGACAACCATGGTTAACAATGTTTACCCACACTCAGCCATAGTTCAGTATATACAACCATGTTAAAAAAAAGTGGTATTGCAATGTTACAAATACATATCAATGTCATAATGTATCAAACATAAATCAATGTCACAATTTGAAGAACAAAAATTAACATCTAAATGTGCTAATAAAAAATTTACATTACATGTGATGAGCAAAAATTCAAGTCATGTTGATCATGGTTGACAAAAGCTAATCAAGGTTGACTAAGGTTGACCATAGTCATCTATGTTAATCTTACTCAACCACGGTCAACATGAGAAAGAATGGTCACCTATGATCAACCATACTAACCATATAGTCAACCATTGTCAACCTTAGTGGACCATGACCATGGTCATCTTCAATCAACCTTGGTCATCTTCGAAAAACCATAGTCATGATAGTCAATCATGGTCAAACATAGTAAAATAATATCAACCATAGTCAACTATGATTAATTATGGTGGACCATGGTCAACTATGGTAGCTCATAAATAACTATGGTCAACATGGTCAACCATCATCAACCATAGTTTACTCTAGTCGCGAGAATAAATTGCGGTCAACTATAGTCAAATTTAGTTAGTCATAGTTAACCATGGTTGATCTTAGTTAATGATGGTTAACCATGACCAACCATAGTCATTTCTGGTGAGCCATAGTAAACCTTAAGAAACCATAGTTAACCCATGTTCAATTATGTTCAACATGGTAGACCATGGTTGGAATGGTGAAACATGCTCAACCAAAGTCACCATGGTTGAACATGGTCAACCACGGTCATTGATTGTCCATAACATATGATAATAAACTATGGTCAACCATGGTCAAATTGATCAAACCATGTTCACTCATGGTCAACATGGTTAACCATAAAAGCCATAGCCAACCAAAAATCAATGATAATTAACTATACTTAATTGTGGACAACCATGATCATCCATAATCAACTATATGTTGACCATAATAAACCTTTCTTAACCATAATTAAAACATATTTAACATATTTAACTATAATCAACCATAATTTAGTAATCTCCCTACTCAAGTTCTTGTTAAATACCACAACCTAATAAATATAATTGATATAACACTATTTTCCAACATATATAAGTAAGTCAAAGTATAAGGATAGCACTTAATGCTTTTTATTGAAAAAAAAAATTTGTGAAAGGCCCATTCAAATATAGGAGGCCTATGAACGAATTATATATGGCTGCCTTCATTCCTTAATTAACTGGTTAGAAGTGCTGCAAAAAGAAACGATCCATAGAAGCAGGGAGATCTTCTGGTAGAATAGATTCAAAACCATCAAATTTTTTTAAAGTAACCTTAAAGCACCCAAAATACTGAAATTCAAAACTATAACCTAAATTTCCAAAAAATTATGAGTAATGGTTATGTGACTGTTTAAAGTACGCCTTAGCTTAATCCAATAGCTCCCAGGGTTAAGCTCTTTCCCTGGGAGGATAGCCATGGTTATGTATTTCTATTGGCAGTGTTGTCAGATCGTTCATATGTAATTTTATTCAGTATCCAGAAATTGATAGAAGACTGAATTTGAAAACGATCGTGATTTGTTGGCGGTGTTAATAATTGTGATAGGTGATAATCGAAACTCCACATCATTGAAATATGAAAGCATGAAGAATCTTCTGTATCTTCCTTGGACCGTAGCCAAATTCTCACATACCCATTTTAGCAAAACGCAAAGTCAGAAAATATATGAATTACTTAGAAGTTTGCTTTGATAGATATTCAGACTACGTATACAATACTTGAAATAAGCGACGGCATAGTACATACAGTAGAAAACTCTAATCCATAGAGGCTATACCTGTACATATAATATATTAGCAGCCTTATGCCTAGGGCCTTCATTATCATGTCATTCCTTGAAGCTCTAGCTAACAAGTCATCAATCAACATATACATAAGATTACGAAACAATTTGTATATACCTAATATTACCAAATATCATCTTAGTAGTTACAATGCATATGATTTCAGAATATCTCCGATTATCTCTGGCAATTACAAATATAAATCGAGTGATTTTCTAGTCCAATGGCTTCGATCTCTTTTTCTGTTCACCACATGACAACAAAGATGGTAAATAAGAATCTATTTGAAGGGATGGCCTACTTAGCAGTAAGATTTACAGGTAAGATTCAAAGTCATTCAATATTCCTCGAAAAGAACAGCGAGAGAGGAGGAAAAACTAGATGGAAAAGAACAGCTATGATGCTTTAGAATGAAGAAAAAGCAGCCTGCTCTGCGATGTATACCTACATATCACAAATTTAATTGAAAGATTTTACATAATACTTAGTCACTGTCCTCTTCTAATATTAGCATAGCTTACTCAAAGGAGTGAAGTCCATTTGTGCAGTAGCAACATTAGCTGGAACTAAAGCGATTTGTGAGTGGTTGTCTTCTGGCTCCAACTTAGGGTTAGAATGAGGTAAAGAAAAGGGCAGTGAGATTGATCTCGCAGAAGAGGATGAATGGGCAGGAATAACGGGAAGATTCTCGCAATTGCAGATTTCGATCATGTAACCATCAGGATCATGGAAGAAAATTTGGTCCACGTACAATCCTCCATCCTCCACAACACGTTTTTTATATTTTATATCCATTTCTTGCAGTCCTTTTTCCACTAAAAACATATCTGGGCACTGCAAGTAAAAAACAACAACAATGATAAACATATCTGGGCACTGCAAGTAAAAAAACAACAACAGTGATAAGCACACTATAACCCGAAGTACATCGCGCAAGAATAATAATAATCTCTTAAAGTTAACGGTGGGACTTTAAAGTTAACCTGAAAAGAGATATGGTTATCTCTGGGATCGATCTCAGTTCTTTTGGGTAGATCGTCTAAAGACTTGGACTGCAAGAGATGCATTCCCACACCATAATTGAATAACCTGGATCGCAGTAGTATGTTAGATACTCAGAACCAATATCTGTGTATTATATTATATTATATGCAAATGGTAGATTTGGGTCATTCATTACGTTGATGCAAATTATATCTTACCAGGCTCCTACAAAATCGAATGAAGAAGGCCTTCTTACAAGCTGGAATCCAAGAACATTCACGTAGAATTCCGTGGAAGCCGTCACAGATTTGCAAAGGAGTGAAACGTGATTGAGAGATAACACAGGCAAAGGTAGGGGACATGGAATCTGTTCTTCCTTCGACATCTTGCCCGCCATCGTGTTCGTGTTACTGACAAGGTTCCAAACAAATTTGATTGGCACCAACTTCCACAAACTGCTTACACTCTTCTTCTTCTGATCTCTTTATAAAATAAGCTCCTGGTCAATAATCCTGTCTTACAGCATTACATTAGAGATACCGTACAACGGTAATTGAAAATATTGGCTAAAGGACAACCACGTAGGTTGGATATTTGGTCGTAAGCAGTTGTTCACGTGGGTTGGATATTTATTCGGAGGTCGTTGTGCAGCTAAACCATTTTGGTGGATTACCATGCCATTTAATTCAAGCCATCTCTATTCGCGACACTCGCCCTAGATGGCTCTCTACATTAGCAATCCATGATGGTTACGTTAAACCATGAAACATTAAGAATTTAATAGGTTTCTTGAGTCTTTTGGTACCTTGCTGTACATTGAATGTACCTTATTCAACTCATTCCACGCTATATTATATAGCTAATTAGGATTTTATTAGCTAGCTATGGCTTTTTTTTTTCTCGGTTTTTGATAGAGCTATTTATCCCATCCCTGTAAATCTTCGCTTTGGGGTCACCATGGCACAATCGTCGGTGCCCCCTCCTACAAAAGATAGCCACCCCCATAAGTCTTCGCTTTGGTGTTGCCATGGCACAATCCTCGTGAGGCACACGCCAATTCCTAAAAAAATTGTAACAAAAGATAATTGGGCATAGGGCTAAGTAGAGCATCGAAAATTTTAAGAACCCCCTAAATTTACATGTATAATAAATGGGCCAATCTCCATGGTATATAGGAAAAATGGAAGGCGATTTTATCAATAATATATGTATATATAATTTTTGGCGAATCTAGTGCGTGACGAATATTTTACTTAATTATAAAATCTTGTGTTTATTGAATACACAAATGAAATCATTGCATTTATTTAAAATATCTTTTGAAATCAAAATTATCTAAATTACATATCGATAATCTAATCGGTGTAAGATAAAATTCACCCGTGCTATTCACAGAAATCATGAGAAAAAACCTAATACTATATATAAAACCAAGAAAAATTCAAATTCATCACTTCTAGGGACCTCATAACCACCTTGCCAATACACAAGTATGTTCCTGTTTGCAATTAAAAAAATTACCCAAATTACAATATGTTTACTCCACTTCTAGGGACCTCGTAACCACCCTACCAATACACAAGTATGTTCCCGTTTGTAATTAGAAAAATTACCCAAATTACAATTGTTTATTTCAGCATATGTTGGAAAGTTATAGAAGGATGACTAGTGCAATCAATCCATTCCTTTTATCCGTGGATTTGTTTCAGTTTAAAACAGAAGTATACAAATATACTTGTCCAATGTCTATGCTTTAACCATTCACCTTAAGATGTTTTTACAATATAATTTTCTAAGTCTACTTAATATCTTCATTATCATAAAAACCAACCTATGTCCATCTTAACTCCACGTCTACCACTCTTAGAGGGATGAAATCTATTTATCCCTCTCAGCACTTGGTAGACCGAGAATTAAGATGGATCTAAGATATAATTTCCCCTTTAAATAGTCTATGCTCGCATGAATACCATGGGTCAATACCATGGGTTATCATAAAGCTTGAGCTTAAAAATTACTATTAGTAATTTATAAAAATTAATAAAATTAATAGTTGATTTTTATTTTAACCAAGCTAAAATGTTTAACATACATTAAATTACAACATCCATTTTTACTCTTGATTAGATCAAATATTTTTCCACTCTATGCTAGTTTTCATATCACGATATTTGATACCTCTCGGGGGTTAGTAGATCTAGAGTAAAGATGGATCTATTATGGTTTAATTCCCCCATTTAAATAGGCTACATTCCAAGTGAATACCATGGGTCAATACCATGTGCCATTTTGGTGAATAGCATGGGTCAATACCATGTGCCATTTTTTTTTATTAATACTAATATTAGGGTTAATAATGTTTTTTTGCATGGTATTAATAACAATCTAGTCCATGGTATTTGTCCCATAGTATTTTGCCCATAGGTTTTACCTAAATATAAGGCATTTTTTGAGTGCTCGTAAATATAAGGTGACTTATGGAGTAAATATAAAAAAATGTTTTATTTCTTTACCATACATCTCATTTATTTAAATTTTTATTAATTTACCATACCTCTTTTACAAATATGGTATTTGGCCATAG
>APFE031389108.1:18574-34761 GCA_000404065.3 Pinus taeda | reverse complement strand
TAAATAAAACCTATTCTTGAAAATGGGCGAATGGAAGGTTGTAACTCCTAATTTCAAGGGCTAAATTTACCTTTTTAATCCTCTCCCTTAAAATAAGGTGGGTTATTTGAGGTGATTTGTAAAAATGTACTATGACACAAAATATTCGCCCACAAAAAATTTAAAACCCCTTAATTTTGCCAAAGGGCATACATCCGCCCCTAAAATCACCCCTAAAGTAGAGGCACCACCTCTTCTCTCCAACAAAAAACAATGTTCTTGTAGAATTGGATGTGGGTGGTAAAGCGAAACCATCAATGGGGCTATGTGTACCCAAAGTATGGAAAGATCTGAAGTCTAAAGTTCGATATGGCATTCTAGAAGATTGTAAGACAACATCATAATATGTAATTTTATAGGGGTGTGGCGCCATAAAAAGGTGTCGGATTGCTTGGATTCACAACAAGTAGCAAGCCCGAATTATATAATATAAGAAAGTAGTAGATATCCCAAAGCCTTGAAGGGGATTTAATGGAAGGAAGTGACCATTGTGAGAAGCCTTCCAATCAATATATAAATATATAAATGTAGATTTATTATTATTTTAGTTTGAAATCTTGAATTAAATAATAAAATTTCACTACTTATTGCATTTTTAACAGTGTTGTAACATGTGGATTAATTTCTTTTTTGGTGCACAATCTCCTCCTTTTAGGACAACATGGTGTAGTGGCCAAACCCCAAAAGATCATCACGACAAACTAAGAATAAAGGTTGTACAAACCATCATATTTTTCAAACAACTAATCCAACATCAGTACCTTAGCTTTTCCATGAAGATATCATATTGAGAACTTTTCAAAAATGGTGGGAAATCTCGATAACTACTATCTCCGCGGAAAGAGTGATAAGAGATTTCACTCTTTTGAATTTTTTTTTGTTAAATCTGAAAAACCAATATTAATAGAGATCTTGGTATTTTTTACTAAATTTTGTGAAGTGACTAAATGTAGCTTTAACCATTCACCTTAGATGTTTTTTACAATATTATTTCCTAAGTCTATTTAATATCTTCATTATCATAAAAACCAACCTATATCCATTTTAACTCCACATTTACCACTCTTAGAGGGATGAAATCTATTTATCCCTCTCACCACTTGGTAGACTTGGAATTAAGATGGATCTAAGCTCATAGATTTCCCCTTTAAATAATCTATTCTCACATGAATACCATGGTATTACCATGGGTCAATACCATGGGTTATCATAAACCTGGAGCTTAAAAACTACTATTAGTATTTATAAAAATTTAATAAATTAATAATTTTTTTTTTTTAATTTTTTTTAATTTTAACCAAGTTAAAATGTTTAAGTGACATTCAATTACAAGATCCATTTTTACTCTTGATCTACCAAGCAATGAGAGGGATCAAATATTTTTTCACTCTATGCTAGTTTGCATATCAAGATATTTGATCCCTCTAGGGACTTAATAGATCTAGAGTAAAGATGGATCTATGTTGGTTTAATTCTGCTTACATTCCCCATGAATACCATGGGTCAATACCATGTGCCATCTTTATTTTTATTAATACTAATATTAGGGTTAATAATGTTTTTTGCATGGTATTAATAATAATTTGGGCCATGGTATTTGGCCCATAGGCTTCACCTAAATATATGGTGACTTATGGAATACATATAAAAAAAATAAATTATTTATTTACCGTACATCTCATTTATTTATATTTTTATTAATTTACCATACCTCTTTTATAAATGTGGTATTTGGCCCATAGGATTCACTTAAATAAACCTTTTTTTGAGCCTTTTCAAATAGAAATAGGGTTATGGACTATATATAAAAAGAGGTTTTATTTATTTACCATACCTCTAGTTTATTTATATTTCTATTTATTTACCATACCTTTTGAGTAAGTATAAAAAGAGGCTTTATTTATTTACCACACCTTCACTTTATTTATATTTTTATTTATTTACACCCTTGTGTGTTCGTAAATATAAGATGACTTATGGAGTAAATATAAAAAAAATGTTTTATTTATTTACCATACCTCTCGTTTATTTATATTTTTATTAATTTACCATACTTATTTTATAAATATGGTATTTGGCCCATAGGATTCACTTAAATAAAACCTATTTTTTGAGTTTTCTTAAATAGAAAGAGGGTTATGGACTAAATATAAAAAGAGATTTTATTTATTTACCATACCTCTAGTTTATTTATATTTATATTTATTTACCTACCTTTGGAGTAAGTATAAAGAAATGTTTTATTTATTTACCATACCTCCACTTTATTTATATTTTTATTTATTGGAACAAAATATAACCTCTCAAACCAGCTCCCAAACTAGAAAATGGGCGATTGCAAATGAATTTAACATTGCAAAGTAGAAAATCGGGAAAATTGTAATGGAAGATGACCTCCCAAACTAGGCGAATGGGGTCAAATGAGTATTTTCATAGTTTATTTGCCTCTTTGTTTTGAGCTAAAATGAAAAAAATAATAATTTTTTAAATAAAAGTTGGGCTAAATATATGAAATGGGTGTTTTTATAAAAGTTTCACCCCTCTAAAAGGAAAACCCCCTTAAATTTCGCCCTTGGGCTAAAATTCGCCCCTAATTTACCATGGTGACAACCTTGGAAGAATCTGAAGATGACCTAAAATATGTAGATGTGGAAGAAGAAACCCTGGTTAGCATGGTGGAAGAGCTAAGGGGGAAAGACATGTAAATTATTCCATAGGAAAAAATCCAAAATTTGCATCAAACTTATCTAAAAGTAAAACAGCTAAGGAGTTCAAATCAGCAAAGCTCTAGGTCCACAAGTATTAGATTCCAAACTCAAAATTTCAAAGAGACCTCAAGAAACTATAATGAGGAAAAGCAAAGAGAGGAAAGCTAAGAGAAATCTTCTTCAAGAAGTAGGAGTAACGCTGGCCAATATAGGTAACATGATAGTCCTACCAAAGGTTTTTCCTTTCGTTCCTCACCCCTCTCAATGAATCTTATATGAAGGAATATTAGGTGCCTCAATTGTAAGGGAAAGATGAGGCTCTTAAAGATTGAATTTGTAGGGAAAAACCTATAATCATCATACTTTGAGAGAAATATTCAAACGAGTGCCTCACTAAAATAACTTTCAAATGTTGGAGTGGTTGTTCATCAATAACCCTTGATGTAGTGGGACAATAGCCTAGCCTTGATTTGGAACCCAATAAACATCCAAATATCTTATTTGATTACAACTCCTAAAATCGTTTCAAGGAAATTCCACCTTATTGGCTCCACTACCATAGGCCAACTAGCCACATTCTATGGCCCAACCCTTTTGGTAGACAAACCAATTATGTTTTCACTAGACTTAAAGCAAATAATTTTCTTGCACCCTAAGGCTCTCTGGATCATAGGTGGATTTCAATATTGTTAAATCTCTACATGAAAAAAACGTGTCTTAGAAATTGCGACACAAATGCTCACTTCTTCCTTGATCTCATGAGAAACTTAAAAGCCATAGATGTGAATATAGTGAATGACCTATTCACATGGAACAAAAAATGAGGAGGAATACACTAGGTTTACTCTAGATTATATAGATTCCTTATCTCTAAATCCATTTGGGATAGGGACATCTTCATTGAAGCCTCCATCCTCCCATGTTAGAGATTAAACAACTGTTCAATCTACCTAGAAGCATACATTAAATCCAACCCAAAAAATTAGTAGTTTTAGTTTGGAAGCTTCTGATGAAGGGACTTGTCATTCTTGGAAAAAGCCAAACATTGGTTGGATGAGGTCATCACAACCCTTTGATGAGTTGTGCTCTAATTCTAGCAAAAATTAGAAGTGCTCAAAGAAAAAAGGTAAAAATGAATCATGAGGAATTTGAGAACATCCTCCAATTCAAAAATCAGCTACAACAAAAAATGGACTAGATACAAAAATGCATCATTATGGAAGGAAGAACTAAAAATCCAACAAAAGAAGAAGGTGAGCTTCTTATAGAACTAGAGGAACACAAAATTGAGGAAGAAATTCTGTTGTTCTAAAAATATTGCATCATAAGGCTAATAGAAGGTGAAAAGAATGCCAATTTTTTTTGCAAATCGATGAAAAAGCACTATCATCACAATAGGATATTCTCACTCCCAAAAGATTAAGGTCAAAAAATTATAGATCATGATGCGGTGGAAGAGGAACTCATCAAATATTATTAACACCTCCTCTGAGAAACACAAGACAATTGATCTAAGGCTATCAGGAAAATCATTAGCACCATTCATTACTTAGTGAAGGTGAAGCACAATGATGCCCTCACTGATGAAATTTCCATGGAGGAAGTGGAGGATGCAATCATGAGCATGCTAAAGATTAAGGCTTATACACCAGATGGATTCACCTTTTATTTTTGTCAAGCACTCTTTCTCAAATCAGAGATTCATGCTCTAATAGACGAGTTTGTGCTACAAAATCTATTTTTCTAGCTTTGAATCTAATCTTCCTCACATGGATCCCAAACTAGAGAAGGTAAGTCACCCTTCATGTTTCCACCCCATCAAATTCTGCAATGTCATTACAAAATAATTAAAGAAAGTCATAGTTGATTGTCTCAAGCCCATCCTTCCATGCTCATGACATCTTTAGAATAGATGGGCTATGTCGTTGGCTAAAAAATTCTAGATGGTATAGAGGTAACCCATGAGTTCATCCACTATCCTAAAGAAATCCAAGAAACCAGGTATGTTGATCAAACCTGATTTATACAAAGCTTCTGATAAATCAATCTAAATTATCTTTATCATGTGCTAAAAGACTTTGGGATTTTTTGAATATTGGATAAATTGGGTAGGTTGTTTATTCTCCTCCCCTTTCTTTTCCATCCATAACAATGGATCCCCCATTGAAACCTTCCATTCACCATGGGGATAATTTATCTTTGTTCTTCTTTGGTCTAGTTGTTGAAGTCTTGGGCCACACCTTATAGTCTACCATTTTGCAAGGATCCCTTAAAGGTGTCAAAATAGTTGGGGAGGAGTTACCAATATCTCATAAATAATATTTTGACAATGCCTTATTAATTGGAACCCCCATTATTAGGGAAACCAAAGATCTTAATTGCATTATTGATGAATGTTATATAGCCTCAAGTACCACCATTAATATTGAAAAACCCAAGCTCTATCTACTGAAAACCCCTCCTATTTTCCAAAGGAATATTTCTTGGACCCTCAGACATCAAATTAGCCACCTTCTCTACAAATATTTAAGGGCCGCTCTTGTTGAGTCTTCCATGAAAGGAAAGCATTGGAGGGAACTCGTCCAAAAACTCTGAGACAAGCTCAATTGTTGGACTTTCAAATCCCTAAACATTATAGGAAGATTTTTCTTATGAAGTATATTATTCATGCCTTTTCGATGTACATACTCTTTTCTTTAGCCACCCCCAGTGGCTTTTTGAGATCCATATGTGACATCCAACATGCTTTTCTCTGGGGTGGAGATACTCTAGAAAACAAGTGGGATTTAATATCATGGGAAAATCTTTATTATCCCAAGTCTAAGTATGGTTAGGACTAAAATACCTATAAATTCTCAACAATGTGTTTGGTGCCAAACTTTAGTGGAAATGGATACAAGGCAGTCAACTATATGGAAAATAATTTGCATGCAAAAATACAAATAAAAAATTTCTTTCCAACAACAATTGTGATCCACCTTTCCACCAAGGATCCTCTATTTGTAACCATGCCAATAAAAACAAGGACCTCATTGGTTGACACAATTTTTGGGAGATATGCAATGGAAAATTAGTGCCCTTCTAGGAAGATTCATGGAAATGACTACCTAGATTGATTGTTGATGATTCCATCATGGACATTAAATATTCAATGCAATACAACTATTTAATTAAAGTGGAAAATTATTGGCAAGAAGTTCATTCACTTCCTTGTAGGAGGATATGGGAACCTTGGGAGAATTGGAATCATAGGGAAGAGAAAGCAATCATGAGCAAGCTTAGGAAGAATCTTCAACAAAAGAAAATTCTAGTTCAATTTGGTTTATACACGATTAGGTGAAGATATACCACTTTAGGCACTTTCATAACCAAAGAAGCCTATGTTCTAGTAGCGGACATAAGGAGCTCCACTCAAAGAAAGTTTTGAATCACATTTGGCATCAAAAGCTTTGGCTGAAAGTCACCCACTTTCTATGGCTCCTCATTTGAAAGAGAACTATAACATGGTAAAGACGGATCTAAGTATGGCTTTAAAGGTCTTTCCTTTTCCCATCTTTTATTTAATAATCATGAAGATGCCAATCATTTATTCAACACTTCCAACTTGTCCAAAGAATTATGGATCATGTTGAAAGACTATTTGAATACTTTGAAAGTGATTTGGATAACATTTGAAGTACCATATACAACTGGGATTTCTATCAACTTCAAAAACCCATCCTTAATAGAGAATTGATTCCAACAACATGTCTTCTCTTTACGTGCATATGGAAATAAAGGAACCATCAAAATTTCTGAAATAAGAGCTCCTCTTAGCACTGCATTTCTTCCAAGTTCCTTAAATAAACCAAGGAATCCTCTTTAATCTCTGAATGGCCTCGTGATTCCTTGTACTCTCCTTCCTCGGAGCTAAGAATCCTCCAAAAATGTTTCCCCTTCCCTTTTGTCTCCTCCTCCATTGGTTGTCTCCCTTTGCCTACGCCTCTCCATACCTTGTCCTCTCCTTCCTCAGAGCTAAGAATCCTCAAAAAACATTTCCTCTCCCCTTCTTCACCCCCTCCATTGATTTCCCCCCTCTGACTACCCCCTTCTTTCATAAAACTTAATTTTGATGGTGACTAAAAGGGAAAACTTGGCCAAGCTGGTTGTGGAGGCATATTTTAGAATGAGCAAGGACATGATATATTCTATTATAATGGTGTTATGGGACACAATACCGACAATGTGGTAGAATTATTCTCCCTAGAAATGGGTTTCATCTACATGATTTGACTCTCCTTTTCTAATTCGATCATTAAAGGTGATTCTCACGTAGTGATCATAAAAATTAAGCATTTATTGAATGGGGGAAACACCAAGAAAATTTCTATTAGTTGGAGGCTTAATAATTTCCTCAAGTGTATACATGACTCTTTTCTCAAAATCCTAGTGTTTATTGTATCTCATGTGAGGTTCTTAGCCAACAAAGGAGATAATTGGATTGTTGATATAGTATTATCTAAGGATTAAACCTCCCCCATTGCTCAACATTAGCATCACCCACGTGAAGATGACTCTCTCAAATACTACCAAGTTATTATTCTAGAAGAAAACATATCATCGATGGATTTGTCCACTCAAGATTTAAATTTAGGCATGACAAGTGACATACGGACTAACTAGCCTCCATGTGCCCACCTCATGTAAACACATTTGATGTTCATAATTGAGATGATATTTTTCAATTGCATGGGATCGTGGGAGAATATGGTGATGGGATCTTGTAGTGGCAGGTCTCCCTTCTTTCATTATGCATTGAATTACCTCAAACAATTTTTTGTTTCTATTTAAGGAACTACAATTTCCAAAGTTGGTTTGGTTAAATATGTCCATCACCAATGAAAGTTTCTTAATTTACAGTCTCTAGGTAGTGATTTAATTGATATTCGGTTTAGCATACACCAAACTTAGTGTTTGCGAGGTTAGTGGGTTATTATAACAATGCTTGTTGAAGAACAAGTTCCCCATTAGGTTGGGGCAAATGCCTCCCGTTCACATCCTACTGTGTCTTTAGTTAATGTTATTTTCATGGCCCCTCATCAATTAGATAGTGATTTTCTTGTTTAAGGACAAATCTCTGGTGGGTTTCTCTACACAACAATGAGGGACAGTGGTGGATTTTATATTTTTAGTCTTCCTTATTAGGCTACAGGTAACTATGTTTGATTATTTTCTTTTTATTTGTGACCCAAATATTTTTTACTTTGTCCTCGATGGGGTCTCTTCCTTAGAGAAGCAACATTCTCACCCCCTAGGTTGTTATTCTCATCCCTTTTTCACTTAGTCTCTTCAATTTGTTTGACTTTTATTTTTCGAGATTTGTCCTTATTGAGCATGCCTCGATAAACAAAACACTCTGAAAGAGAGGTTGGGGGTTGTGATGGACTCAACAATATGCATGCCCAAGCTAGAGCACATTCAGTCTCAAAAGGATACGGGGCTCATAAAACACTCGATGTACAATAGGAAATTGATGATATTGAATAGGAGGTTGTAGATGAGCATGACTACATATTAGACATTAAGGTGCTTCAATCCCTCTTCAACTAGATACCTGATCCAGGCTCGGAGAGAAGGTGACACAACTGGTATTTAGTCACTGTGGAATTGTATTGACATCTAAAGGAATATTGGGTGAAGTATTATTCTAGTAGAATGGAAATCATGATGAGCTCCTCTTCAGGATGTAGTAGCACATTTATTGTATGGAATTCTGGATCATTTCTTACAACTCATTGAGAGAGCCCTCCACCATGAACATGATCCTCCTTCTCCAACTAATCCTACTCCTCTAGCATATAAGAATTGATCACTTCAGTCTACTTATTTCTATGTTTTTTGTTCTTGATCTCAATTAACTACTTTCTCTTGTTACACCCTGAGGGCTTATGCTTTTTGTTCTATCTTAGTAGCCATATCATGAACATCTTGATAGTTTTTATGAGATCTTGCTCTTTCTACCTTTGGTTTGGTTTCCACACTGACATACCAAGGTAGTATGTAGAGTTTCCTAATCATATGTGCTGTAAAAAATAAAAGTTTAATTGAATTTAGAAATTGAGCTTACAAAGAAAAAAGAAATGTATTTAATGTACTATCCTCTTATATTTTTAATATCTATTTTTGGTATTTCATAAATTTCTCTCCTAGACTTTGCCATTAAAATACCTAATGAATCTATGTTTTTACCTTTGATAATAAATTTGTTGTTGTGTTCATGATCTATTGTCTTGTGCACAAGTATGCTCGCAACCCTACATTTATAGAATTTTCCACGCAATCTTTCCCTTTTTATTTTGATCGAAATTGAGCTTACAAAGAAAAAAGAAATGTATTTAATGTACCATCCTCATATATTTTTATTTTCTATTTTTGGTATTTCATAAACTTCTCTCTTAAAATTTGCCATTACAATCCATAATGAATTTATATTTTTACCTTTGATAATAAATTCGTTGTTGTGTTCATGATCTATTGGCTTGTGCACAAGTATGCTCCAAGCCCTATAATTATATAATTTTCCATGCAATCTCTCCCTTTCTATTTTGATCAAAATCAATTTCTATTTGTTATATGAATGTATCATATCTTTTCATTCTCCTTAAATCTTATTGCTATTTATATTTATTTTTAAAAAAATATTTTAGTTACATTTCTCTATACTTTTTGGGCAATTTTTTTGTGTGGTGAACTTCAAAAGAACCATCAATTTGGTCATTTTAACAAGCATATGGAATAATGATGTCTCATTATCTTAGTTAAGGTCATTAGATGTATCATTGTTATTTCAATGGTGATAGTACATTTTGTACATGAAAAATTTATATATTTTATTTTGAGAAAAGCCATTATATATAATAATAGATTATTAAGATAAATCTAATGTATGGTCATTATATGTAAATAATCATTGCTATATTGATAGACATAAATCCATTTTGTTTATGGATAAATCATATGTTTTTATTATGTTTCATGTTAAAGTCATTCCATGTAAGGATGGATCACTTAGATAATTTTTTGGTCATTACATATACAGATGGGTCACTGTTATTTTAATGGCCATAAATGCACTTTGTGTGCGAAGAAATCACATTATTACTATTTTTTATGATCATATTGACATTGTGTTCCTAAAGATTCAAACTTTGAAGTAATCATATTCTTACCATGTTTCATGATCGTGTTGTATTTGTGTTTCCTAGAGGTTTCGACATTACATTTTCCATGGATCATGGCTTATTAGAACTACTAAGGGGTTATAGTTCATAGTAGCCCTTCACTACGGATTTTTGGAATTACCAATAGGTTATACTTTATAAAATCCATAGTGCCATATTTTGAACTAAATATCAAAATAAAATAAAAATGACTTAATGCAGTGTAATAAAGAAAATAGTGAATCAATGAAAAATGTCTTTGAATGGATAACATTCTATCCTAAAATATTAAATGAAAAGATAAAGTGATCATTGAAACATGTCTTCTCAACTTATATATAAGAGAAAGGGTATGTTATGTATATCCTTATATAATTACCAAACACGTTGTTGAGTAGAGGGTCTCCCCCATGTCACAAACAAGGGAGTCTCATACACGATTGAGTGTATAGCTCAAATAAGACCTTAAAATTGGATTATTATTACTAAATCAACATAGGATTAATTAATGTAATGATAACTAATAAGGGTTATGGTTAAGAGATTGACATGCAACTTCACTTGAAAAAATAATTTTCCTCGAGACTCATCATTTGTGGATCTATATGAAGAACTCATTTTACCAAATTAGATCTTCTATTCACAATTTATTCCACTTGAAGAGGGACTGAATAATTTCCTCATCTATATGCTATTTCAAGTTATAGTATGATTTTTCCCTCTTCGTCAAACTCAAGGAAAATAGTTTGAGTTGATATTTGATCATTGTTTACATTATTCAGAAAGGAAACATGGAAGATTCGAAGTACAAGGGAGGAAGGAGACATATTTTATATGTAAGACATACTATCAATCCTCTTGAACACTGTATATGGACCATAGTACTTGGGTCTAATCTATTTCCTAGCCTAAAAAATACACATTCTCCAATTTCAAACTATCTTTCATAGTGATGTTTATTGTGTTATATCCAAGTTATCCTTAAATGATTTGGAAACCTATCAACTATGTTAAATGTGGTCCCTCACTAATTAAACCTTAGGTTTCCCTCTCATGAATGATGTGAGGGATAGAGGATGATAAACATAGAGTTCCATAAATAATGATATTTTGGACGAAATACCAAAGGGATTGTTGTACCACCATACTACTAAAGGTAATCATTGATCTTGTTGTGAATGCTTATTAGATACAAATAAATGTAAAGAAAATTTTAGATATTTGATGTAGGAGCATCGTCGCACCTTGGGAAATCAACAAATTCTAGAAGGCAAGCATGACCATGAGGATAATATTTCCTCAAATGCATTGATTTTTCCCAGTCTCTATTTATCATGAATGCTTTTAGCGATTATGTGTAGATATTTAGGGAGAAAATCATGAACCCAAATTGATCCATGAGAATGTAATTTATCTCTATAAATTGTAGCCTTTGTGCATGTAAAATGGTGACCATTAGATGAAGAAAAGCATGCCAATGCACAATAATTGGCAATGAAGGAAAATAATGCTTGGGTTCCACATCAGAACAATGGTCATCCAAAGCTTGACATGAGAATTGTAAATTGATGGAGCCAGATGTGAACATGTTCAAGTTCGTGGAATATGACATGGGCTATATCAACTTACAGATTGCTATTGAGTTAAGTTATAGTCTAGGATTTTATGATGTCATTTTCTGCATTGGTGACCTCTTTAATTGCTATTTGTTTTCCCATAGCAATGTGTTTGTCATTCTAGCTAAGGAACCAAGCTACCATCATAAAGCAGTATGGTACTATTTTATTCCAAGGGGATCCACTCGGACATGAAGCGTTGGGCGAGGACTAAATTACGTTATATTGTGTGAAAAATATGGTGCGTATTTGTAGGTGTGCTAACTTGTTGTAAGCTTGGAGGTAAAATAACCTTGAGCCCCACTGTTGCGTTGAATTAAAAGTGAGGGAAGCCAAGTCTATGGGACATCATCCATAGATCCCATGATTGAGCCCAATAAGAAAAATGAAAATGAAGTACCCCCAAAATTGTTGTCAACAGGTTGTATCAAAACACGGAAGATCCCTGCGTGTAATCTCGAGGACAAGTAGCGAAACAAGGTATAAGTAGATTGAAGATTTGGTACGAAATTTGTTTTCTTTGTGTGGGTGATAATAGAGGAAGGTGAGAAGATTTGCAACAACCTAGAGCAAGGAGTGATGGAAGGGTTCCAAAGAATAAAACTGAGAAGATGCCAAAAGACCAAACTCAAGGGAAAGTTTGCTGAGGTATGTGTAGCAAGGTGGAGACTTGTTACTGTAAAGGCATGTTGTAACTCACGAATTAAAATTGTTACGAGAAGACTAGGTGCATATGACTTGGAGGACATAAATTTTCATACCTTGGGAGAGACACCTTCTAAAAATCAACAAAAAAACCAGGAAGCCATAAATTTTAGTACCTTAGGACAACCACCTTCTAAAAAAAAAAAAAACTAGCCTCTAAAAAGTAACCCTGACCATGAGGATAATGTTTCCTCAAATACATTGATTTTTCTTTGTTTTTATTAATAGTGAATGCTTTTAGGGATTATGTTGAGATCTTTATGCAGAAAATCACAAATCCGAAGTGATTCATGACAATGTAATTTTCCTCTGTAAATTATATCCTTTGAGCACGTAAAAGGGTGACCATTAAATGAAGAATAGTGTAGCCAAGCTGCCATACTCTGTAATGAAGTAAAATGATGCTTGGGTTCCACATCACAACTACGACCATCCAATGATTGACATGAGCACTATCAATAGATGGAACTAGATGTGAGCACATTCAAGTTCATGGAATATGACATGGGCGATCTCAAATTACAGATCAAGTTATAGTCTGGGATTTTATGACATCATTTTCTTCACAAATGACCTCTTTAATTGCTGAAGTGTTTGCCCAGTGTAATTTGTTTTGCATCGTGGCTTTATGTTTTGAGGAAATAAGTTAACATCGTAAAACCCTTTTATTCCAATCAGATTCAACGAGACATGAAGCCCTGGCCGAGGACTAAATTATGTTTGACTATGTGGAAACTGTGGTGCGTATTTTTAGATGTGTTGACATCTTGTAAGTTTGGAGGTAAAAGAACCTTGAGCTCCATTGAATTAAAAGCGAGGGAAGCCAAGTTTTGCGGGCCATAATACATAGATCCTATGATCGAGCTCAGTATGAAAAATGAAAACAAATTACTCCAAAATTAGTTTCATCAAGTGGAAAAGATTCTTGGGTGTAGTTTCAAGGATAAGTAGCAAAAGAACATACAAGCTGAGGTTGACTGAAGATCTACTAAGAGATTTGTTTTCTCTATGCAAGTGAAAATAAAGGAAGATGAGAGGATTTGTTAATTACCTAAATCAAGTAAGGAATGTTTGAAAGGAATGTTTGAAAGGTTCTAAAGAAGGAATGCTTGAATTCTAGAAAATAGAACCTAGAAGATGCCAAAAGACCAAACTTAGAATAAAATTTGGTGAGATATCGTAGCATGGTCTACTACAAAGGCGTGCTGCAGCTCACCAATTAAAGTTATCACTAGAAGACCAGATGTAAATGACGATCTTGGGAATTTGGCACAGAAGCATTGACCGACCTCCAGAAAATTAACGAAAAAAAAAATAACCTTATAGAAAATAAGCATGACCATGAGGATAATATTTCCTCAAATGGATTGATTTTTCCCAATTTCTATTAATCGTGAATGCTTTTAAGGATTATGTAGATATCTTTATGGAAAAATCATGGATTTGAAGTGATCCATGATAATGTAATTTGCCTCTATAAATAATAGCCGCCTTTGGGCATGTAAAGGGGAAGGCATTAGATGAAGAACAAGCCCGCCGAGACGCCATGCTCTGTAATGAAGGAAAATAATGCTTGGGTTAACCTCACAACCGCAGCCATCCGACGCTTGACGTGAGCACTGTAAATTGATGGAACCAAACGTGAACATGTTCTAGGTCCTGGAGTATGATATGGGTGATCTCAACTTATAGATTGCTATCGAGCAAAGTCATAGTCTAGGATTTTATGATATCATTTTTTGCGTTGATGACCTCTATATTTGCTGAAGTGTTTTTCCAACAAGAAAGCATTTGCCATCATGGATTTACGTTCTGAGGAACCTTTTTATTCCAAGCGGGTTCATCGGGACATGAAGCCCTGGGTCGGGACTAAATTACGTTCGACTGTGTGGAAACTGTGGTGCTTATTTCTACGTATGCTGACATGTTGTAAGTTTGGAGGTAAAAGAACCTTGAGCCCCACTGCTGCGTTGAATTAAAAGCGAGGGAAGCCAAGTCTGTGGGCTATAATCGACAGATCCCACAATCGAGCCCAGTAAGAAAAATGAAAACGAATTACCCCAAAAATTGTTTTTATCAATATTTAATCACAATCTTAATTTATTAATCAAATTTGGGATGGTGAGAAGCATGGTGAGCAAAATAATTGCCCAAATAAGAAAACAGGTTTGTCGAAGTTGATAAACAATACAGTTTTCACAAACTTTTAAACAACAATTTTAAAAACTTATACAAAAATTTCCTACTTAATCCCATATTTTTTTTAGCACATTGACTTCAAAATAAAATAAACATAATCTCCTCCCAAACTAAAAGCCAAGAACATTTACATAAAAATCCATGGTCATTCTACACATGATTGAAACATGATCCGAATGTAATTATTTTCTAGTTGGGCAGACAATTCATTTTTCTCGTTCATTTCCAGCTTTCTCAAGTTCAGGCTACTTGGTAATTCAATGTATAGCCGAGTCAAAAATACTTTAACTAATTTCAATATCCAGAAGCTCCCTTCGCATTTGATTAGTATTGGCACATAACACATGCATATGAACCAAAAATTTTTAATTTTTCCTGTGAGTTCTATAATAATATTCAAAACTTGAAAGCTTTCTAAATAGTATAAGGGAGAGCCCTTCCATTTGCACTTTTGTGCATATATTTAGCTTGATTTTATATATATATATATATATATATATATATATATATATATATAATATTCCAATAATATAGGTTTTGCTCACTTTTTTTTCTTAGTTACTAGTGTCAGTGATGACTCATCCTTCTTAAATTTTTGGTCGTCTTTCTTACACCTAGTTACCACTAGCAAACAATTAACATGGTTTCTTTCCTCCCACCCCTATTGCAATTGATAAGGCATCTATTTATTGATTTTCTACTTATTGATTTTCCACTAGACACACTTTTGGTTGTTTCATCCACTTTCATAGTATTCTAGACATTGAAGATTTTCTTGCAATCATGTTGCTTATCAGGGAAGTCATGAAGTAGATGCCCCTCTCTACACCCCTAACATTTCAAGGATCTATTCTACTGTTCTCCATCCTTTATTTTGTTGGTCCAATGGTCGCATTCTCCTCCTTAGCTAAATATCTTGACTAATGTAGCTTTTGATTGGAAAAATGAGCTTAGCACTCTTTCCTAATGGCTCATATTATGATACTTCGAAACTTTCTCTCTTAAATCCAAATTTTTCCTTTTCCTTCCCTATATGGTGTGGATTCATCTTAGTCTTTGAATTCTCATGGCAATCCTTGGCTTTTTATATGGTGCCATGAAGTGTCTTGGGTTATTCAAACTGAATCTCATCTTGTAAGGATTCTAGAAACCAATTGAGGAAACATTGTACGCTCATCTTCTCATCTCTAATACATTGCACACATCTCAATAGCTATATGCATACATTAGCACATTCATATAATGCGATTTTTCCCAATTTAAGTTCATGCAACTCCCTAATCCTTCTATCATAATATCTCTATACATCTCTAATAGTTGGTCCATGTTGTAACAACCTTTGGATATATGACAAGCTTTGTAGAAGAGTTTCATTAAGATTGGTCTACTTCCCTTATTATCTAAGGAGTCTCTCATCACTAACCCTACAATTTTAAAATTCAACCTTTAGGATTATCATCTCTATGGGGAGTTTCTATTACTCTTCTCTCATCTTATTCATATTTTCTAATAAGGGAAATTTATTCCACATTAGGGTTTAGCTCCCATTAATTCCTTTCTTCATTGTTGCATGCTTTCTAATGTGTTGAAAACAACAAATCTTTGTTATTTTATAAAAATAAAGGAATTAAAATTCAATAAAACCTACTATCTTTACAATATATGCCTTTGACTATAATTACCTCAAAGCAAGCCTCTACTTCAACTACAAGTCATACTTC
>APFE031389108.1:2869-16292 GCA_000404065.3 Pinus taeda | reverse complement strand
GTTACTCTAACATTATAAGTCATAATTACATATTATAAAAATAGTGACAAGGAGGAGAATTGTGGGATAGATGTCGAGGAAATTACATCCAAACCCAAAAAAATCACATTCAATAATGAATGGTAGGGTTAAATTGGATGTACTAATCATTAGAGTTGAAAAAATGGCTTTTCTTAGACTCTCATAGAACTTTTTCTCTAACTAGTGAAAGGTGTCCTTCTTTCTTAAGTTAGAGGATGAGAAATTATATTAAATAAATTTGATACAAAATGATGTAAAGACACTATTAAATCATAATATCCTTAAATATTCCTAAGGGCCATATGAGTATCACACAGTTGAATCGACCAAACTCTCAACATGATTAATGAGAATTCCCTCTATGAAGATAAAATGTTTAACATATTATAGGAACGCCTTGGAAAGTTCACACTTGTTTTTTTTAACTAGAATTTTTGTTGTGACAAGGTTTATAATACAAGTTACACGGTATCCAAATGGTATGTGAATTTTCTACTATATATCAGGATATCATTAATAAATACTAACCCAAACTTGTAGATTCATTTACTAAACACTCAAAGTGTTGAAATGCAAGAGTACTAATATAGATGATGGATAGCATGACTCAAAATTAGTAGTGCCCCTTGTGAATCCTAAATGTAGTCTTATTTTGTTCTTGTATTTTTACGTGTGTAGTAGTGCATATGTTGTTGGCTAAACAGATTGTCTACTATGAATTTTAGAACTACATATCTTACTCGTAGGTATAGATTACCCCATCCATATGTTGTCAGAACAAATTTGACTTATTCTATTAGTTATAAATGCATTACAACTTTAAATCTAACTTTATCTTCTTTAGACATGTATGCACCTATATTTCACTTCCAAAATCATATTGTGGGATATGAATCTAAATGATTTGATTGGTCCTATTAAAGTTAAATGTGGCCAATGAGAATGAGTCTAGAGGGAAATAAATCTCATTCCCAGTGGTTGGCATCCTCATTGTTGATTTCTAAATATTAAGGCCTCTATTATAAGGGACTTGGTGACTATATTCCCTTTTCCAAAGGATCATATTTGCATTAGTTACTTCATGTCAACAACAAACTTGTTGTCAAGGTTAGGATCATTGCCATTTAGTATTCTTAAATGAACAATTTGGTTATATAAAAAGTTATAATATGTAACATATCCCATAGTAATAATGAGTCCAAGAATATTGGTTGTCTAGCTAGATTTTAGCCACTTATGTAAACCATTCAAAATTGTTAGGTCTTGACAACTACAAAGATTGATTCATTTTCAATTGACAAAATTTTCAACTAATTTTTCTAAGTTTCTTTTGTTTCTACAAGAAAAAAATAGGGATATAGGTAGATATAGGTGGCCACCTACCTTGGAAATTTACCTGCACCTTGATAGTTCTTTAATGTTTTTGTAAACCTTGAACTTTTGATGCATTTTTTGGGCATGTCCATTTGAGTTTTGGTTGTTTAACTGGCTTGGAAAACATTGATTTCTAGGTGTTTGAAGTCCATATAATTTGGAATAATATTTATAAAGGTTCCAAAAACAACCCAAAAGGAGATTGTATGCAAACATTACAATATTATATAGTTGATGTATCAACATTCCTCTTTGGGACCCACAGTCCCTTTTTCCACTTAAAATCCTAAGGTTTTATTTTCACTTAATTTTGTAGAATATATTTTTAAAGTTAACTTCTTGTAATGGTTTTTTCCAAATGAAAATAGGCAACACATCTCTCTTCTAAGATAAGCTACCACCATTCCATCAAAATTGTGTATCTTCACATAACATAATGTTTCCACTATTCCATTTATTAATATGGTTTTCATTTTAATATATCATTGTGATATATGTAATATCACCTTGTTATACCAACTATATTTCTAACTTCATTTTATTCTCAACATAATATAGGTCAACCAAGTATTCATCAAATCACAAAGGGATAAGGTTGCATTCATTACTTAGGATTAATTAGTTCGGTTACTTGTTGTTCTAAGGTTTTTTTCTATGGGTTCACATACCTTTGAGATTAGTGACTTCTACATGAACACAATATTTATATCTGGTAGCTCAAACCAAAGGGATCGATTGTTGTTGGCTCAACCACAGAGCCTGACCCTTAGGATGTTGAAAGAATTGAACCTGTAACCTATCAATAGAAAATGTGCTTTAGTAATGATAACTTGACCAACTGAGCTAACCCTCAGGGCTACTTCTTGTTCTAGTGTTATATTATCATAAGAAAATAATATTATGTCCATTTATTATGGTAAAAATGTGACGTTATGATTTATTGCATGGGACATTTATTGTCTAAATTATTCTTCCTATAAAAGGTGTAATTTACATAGTAGTAGATAGTTAAATATATATTTTTAGTATTAATGTCTAAAATATATTTCCACATGTAGTAGTTGAAAGGTTATTTTTTGTCAGGTTTAGTAGTGGTAATGCAAATATAGAAAAACAATAGTTTGTCAACTTGGAGGAATTATTTCGAGTAGTTTTACAATGAATTTGAATATGGCGTAAAAGGACAAAACTTATGAAATTGTATTAGATTCCCCAATGTGACATTTGAGTTTTTGTAATGGTTCTATGTTATTTTTCATGCAAAACATATTGTATATGTTCTCATTATTGTAGTTGTTGACTACCTATATGAAGGAGTTCCCTTAAAACAATTCTAGAATTGTAGAGAACATATTGTTATTGTGCACATATATTTTTCAAAATCTTATAATCCTAACTTCATTATTATTTTTTAATTATAAAAGTCATTGTATCCTTGACTTTATAGCGCCTTCTGTTACTAGAGGGTATGAAGGTATTTTTTTTTGCTGAAGCAAGAGATAATCCTTCTATTGACTTAAGAAAGAAAATAATTTACATAGGTTACAGCAAGCACTCAAAACCGCAAACCCCCATGAGGAGGAGGGAGAATTAAATAATGTGCCCTAAAACCCGTTTTTTTTTATTTTTTTTTTATTTTTAAGAACCAAAAGGTCCAATCACAAGTTAGCCAACAATGATCTATCCCCTTTAATCATACGGTCCACAAACAAATCGCTCTATGCAGTGGCCTACGAAAACCCCCTAAACTGCTCGGCCAATTATGGCTATCGATCTTGCCCTTCTAATCCAATGGCTAGTATTCATATCACGTAGCTTAGAAGTAGGATGAATACTATGCGATGAGAGTGGTTTTCCTTCCTCGATCCGTGTCACATGTTTCTCTCTGAGTGGCATCGCTAACTTTTCCTGAAAACCATCTTTGGGTTTGAGGGCGCCCGATAAAGGTGGTAAACCATAAGAGGTTTTGGCCTTTAGGTCCAACAAACCTGCACGACCATCTGTGGCCGTTGATCTTCCTCCTCCTGATCCTATGGCCCAAATCAATATTTCACATCTCATAAGCATGGGGAATACCGTGCGATGAGGGCGATATTCATTCTTCTTCCCCCGCCATGCATCAATTGCTGAGTGGCATCACATGCCATCCAGGAAGATAGCTTCCTGGTCAAAGGGTGCCCAATGCAAGTGGTATATCCTGAGTAGTTTTTGACTCCGGTATTCAACTCTCCTGGTTCCCAAAGCACTGTTTGAGGAAGACGTGCCCTGAAGGGTCGCCTTTTGCATGAAAAACACTAGGACTTGTCTTGGCCTCCATGTTTGGTCTTCTTGGTAACCCATATCCTCGGAGATTTTCCTTTTGCGCAGATAGCTTCTAGCTCTATGAATTCCTCCATCCAAACATTAAGTAGCACCCAAGCTAATGTAGACTTTGCTGAAATCCTACGAAATCCTAAAGTGCACCTCTACTGAGACTCTGCCTAAAGTGAACTTATTCCTCATTTTCATAAAGTGAAATGTTATCTCTCTGTCTATTCTGATAATATTGTTTATCTATGAGGGCCCAAGATGAGCATTCATCTCTCACTCTATCATCTATAACCTCCTCCCACCGGAAACACATGTGAGTAAGATTGCTTCTAACCCCCTCATTGGCTAGCCAGTCCACCACTTTGTTGGCTTCCCTACAAACATGCACAAACCTGAGAGTTCTTAGAATTCTTAGTTGTGATTGGATTCTTTGTTAGACTTGTAGAAGCCACCAGTGACCTTAAATTTTCTCTAGTGCTGCTCCTGCACTCAGCCTCTTGACCGAATTAATGACTAACTCCAATTCGGCCTCTATGATGACATTTTGTGTGTTGTGCTTATGCAGTATTTCCAAGCATAGCTCCATCGTGATGAGCTCAGCCATGTTGTTGGTTGCCTTCTCTAGATAACTATGGAAAATAACATGTATGTTTCCCTCCTCATGTCTCATGACTCCTCCATACCCTATGTCTCCAGGATTTCCTTTTGAGGCCCCATCTATGTTAAATTTTAAAAAACCTTGTGAAGGGGGTTGCCAAAAAGCCTTTCCTTATGCGTTATGCTTGGTGATCTGTAAAAGAATCTGAGGGAGATGTAGTTGAAGCTCCAGTTTTTCCAGGATGCTAGCCTCTCTGTTTCCTCTGGGGTTCTTGGAGGAGACTCTCCCCAGGATGTGCATAGTCTCCTTGAGTTGCTTGAGGATTAGCTTTATGATGTTGCTCACTGGGCCCAATTTATCTTTGAAAATCCTATTGTTGCACTCCTTCCATACATTCTAGATCAAAAACCCTGGGATGAAAGCCCAGGCTGAGTTTATTGTCTCATTATTCAAAAACAATTTCCTCCAATTTTTTAGTGTAGCAATGATGTCATTTTCATGTCTGTCTGTCTGCTTGAAGACATCTCCAACCCATTTCCATAGTGTGGTAGTGAAGGATCAACTATTGAGGAGATGATTTGTGGTTTCTTCCTATTGTCCACATAGGTGACATCTTGAGGGGCCAAAAAAGCCTCTCTTTCTTAGATTATCCCATGTCAAAATTTTACCTTGTTGAACCAACCATCTAAACAGTTTGACATTCATCCAGTGAGGGTTATCCCAGAGCTCTTTCCATGTCTTGTTAGTGCTTGGAGAGTTAAACCCTGTAGTGATTCTTTTGGCTTCTTTAAGGGTGAAGAGGCAAGCCTTATTCCTCCCCAATTGTAATTAATCATCCAAGGTTGAGGTTAAGATTTGTCTCTTTTCCAGAATACCTTGGAGGGCCTTAGCTTGAGTATTCAACATGTTCATCTCATTGTAGACTGGAAGCTTCCATACTCACCATTTTTCATTGCTCCTTGACTGATCCCAATAGTCACTTACCCTTCTTAAGCCTATATTTATGGTATCCATTTGGACACTTGCTAGTTCATATCTGCTAAGATTGCCCTCCTGTTGCCAATTGTCCTCCCAGAACCAGGCCAAATTTCCATATATGATCTCCTAGAAACTGTGTTCTTGAACTAAGGCCAGTTCGCCTAGGGTCTGTTCCAAACTTGTGAACCTTTTACTTGTCCTGTCATTCTTATGAGGTTCATATCCGACCAATCCATTGCATAGTTTCGTTTCCAGAGTTTTCCCCAAGGGGATCATATTTCCTTTAGCCATCTGCACCAGACTTTAGCTCCCAGAACTCTGTTTAGAATTCCTTGGTCATGGAGACCCAAGCCACCATGGGATTTAGGCATGCAAATCTTTTCCCAAGCCACCAGAGCCCATTTCTTCTTTTCTTCACCCTTCAACCAGAGAGAGTCACTTTGAATGTTTCTTAATTGAATACTGACTCCAATTGGTGCCGGAATGGCTGATAGCATATAGATAGGGATGGTTTGGAGGATATCCTTAGTGGGAGTTAGTCTCCTAGCTAGATTTAGGGCTTTGTTTGTCCATTTACTCACTTTGTATTTCATTTTATTTAGAAAAAGCTCCTAAATGTCCTTATGTAATGGTTTGTCAGTGAGGGGAACTCCCAGATACTTTGAGGGAAATGAATCTCTTTGAAAGCCCAAAATTCTGGAAATATTTCCTTGAATCGAAATGTCAGTATTTAAAAAGAAGATATTTAATTTAGTAAGACTTAGCTGAGTGCCCGCTGCCATTTCAAATTCATACAGAATTTGCTTAAAAGCTTTGGCTTCCTTGACTATGGGAGTGCCTTGAAGCATAGTATCATCCACAAATTGCTAGTGTGTCACCATGTCTCCCCCTTGAGTGAGTCTCAGACCTTGAATTCTACCTCCCCCCTTAGTAGCTCTTATTACTCTACCCAACCCTTCCATCATGAGAATGAAAAGGAATGGGGAAAGAGGATCACCTTGCTAATACCTTTTGTAGGCTTGAAGGTTCTGGAGGGAGAGCCATTGAGAAGAATAGAAAAACTAGTAGTAGTAACTAGAGCCATGACCCATCTAATCTAGTTGTGGTTAAAGCCATAAGCTTTAAGAATTATTTTTATATAAGTCCAGCTAAGTTTGTCATAGGCTTTCACTATTTCCAGCTGAATTATCATTCTTGTCTGCTTGTTGGTAATGAGTGAATCAACCACTTCATGAGCTTGAATTATGTTATCAATAATCTCTCTTCCTTCCACAACCCGTTTGCTCCTCTGACACCAAGGTAGGGAGGAGTGGTTTGAGTTGGTTGGAAATTAGCTTGGATATTATTTTGTACACTATATTGCATAAGGCTATAGGTCTGAATCTATCCAGAGAGGAGGACTTTTCCTATTTGGGGATTAAGGCTATGAAAGATTCATTAAGCACCCTCAAGACTATTTTACAACTGCACGAGTTTTCCACCACCTCTAGAATATCATGCTTTACAATCCTCCAACAAGTTTTGAAAAGGTCCACATTGAAGCCATTAGGGCCTGGAGATTTCCCATTGTGCATCTCTATGGTGACTTCCTAAAGCTCTTCCTCTATTACTGGTATGTTGAGATTGTAATTGTCTTCTTTGGAGACCAATTTAAGAATGTACTGTAAATATTTTCGTATACAGAGATCTGTCTACAGTGGTCTCCTCAGCTATTTTTTGGAAATGCTGGACTAGAACCTCTTCCATCTCCTCATGCGTGTTTCTTTCAACTCCATGATGGTTAGTGAGTTTTTGTGGTATATAGTGGATCTGTGAAATAATTTGGTGTTCCTGTCTCCTTCCTTGATCCATTGGACCCTGTATTTCTGTCTCCAGAGTATTTCCTCTTGTAGACATCTATTCTCCCATTCATGCTGTAGTGAATCTGTAAGCTCTTTTGTTTCCTCTGTGTAGCCTTCTGTGATAATAATTTGGTTTATTTCCTTTAGTTTCTTTTCCACTTCTCCTTTAGAATTGAATATGTTACCAAATTCGTTTTTATTCTAGTCTTTGAGTTTGCCTCTAATGTGCTTGAACCTGTAATGAAGAAGGAACATCTTTGTGCCTTGGAAATGTATCTCTTCTTTCCACCATCTTTCAATGTTTTTGAGGAAATCTAAGTGTGAGAGCCATACATTCTCAAACCTAAAGGGGACGTTGCTAGGTTTTCCAATTAAAGAAGCTTCCAAATATGGGCCAGTGGTCAGAACCACCAAAAGGTAGGATGAACACTGCTAGAATTCTTCCCATAAGTAGAAGTTCCTCTGAAATAATGAATCTGTCTAACTTTGAGGCTACTTGGTTAGAACCCCCCTTTTGTTATTCCAAGTGAAAATTCTATTGCTAGTGTCCATATCCACCAGTTTCATATTGGTTAGGAAGTTCTGGAAGGCAACTGACTCCCGACCAAGTGTTCTAGTTCCCCTTTTTTTCTCCGTGAGAGATTTTATCATGTTAAAATCTCCCCCTAGAATCTAAGGTAAAGCTAGGTATCTCTTCTTCATATCCTCAAGTGTGGTAAGGAACCAAATTTTGTCCTCTGTTAGTTGGGGACCATAGACATTGGTGATCATATAAGACTGTCTGTCACCCACAGGTTGGATGATCAAAGAAAGGTGATGTCTAAATGCCTTCGCATCTTGTATACCCAATTTCTGAGGATCCCATAGAGTGAGAATGTGACCAGCCGATTTATTTGCCTTGACCTCGAGATATTCACATCTATTTAACCATTTGTTGTGTTTTTATCTGATCTTCTCCACAGAGCATTTTGTTTTCTGTATGAACACTATGTCCGGTTTCTCCTCTCTGATCCTATTGCCTAGATTTCTATGTTTCCTTCTGCTCCCTAGTCCTCTAATGTTCCAGGTTTTGATTTTAATTGAGGTGGGGTTTTGAAGGAGTAGTTGGACAGGTCTTTCTTCCTTCCTAATTCAATCATGAGTTTGCCACATTCCAATAGAAATTATTTCTATCTCTTTCTTCCTCTCTTTTTGCCTGGGTTTTTCACTAATTTTCCTACTATTAATGTTGGCGAGGAAACGCCTTTGTTTCTCTGATTGTCATTTTTTATTTGTACTCCTATACTTGTTTGGTGTGACTTGTTGAGGAATATTTGTTGAACCTTGTCAACTTCCTCCTGTGGTATGGAGTTAATACCCAAGCTTCCTCATTCTAGAAACTTTTGTAACTCCAGGTTCTCCCTTTCTAGGATGTCCTGTAAGTCTTGGTCCTCTATTCCACTTTCACTTGGAGTCATTTCCTATTTTTTGTATATTTCCATGGTACTTAATGGGTTTGTTATGTGTTCATTTTGTTCCTGTGTGAGCTCCATAGTTGTCTCTTTTCCTTTCCCTCTTTCCACTTGTTTCTCTATTTGCATTTGATTTCCCTTATCTTCTTCTTGTTCTTCTAATATCTCAAAACTATTGTGACTACTTGGTTTGTTATCATTAGGGTTCTTTTGTGTCTTCCTTCCCCCTCCTTTACCTTTCCCTCCAACTTTAGTAAAACGCATATGATATTTCTGTTTGCTGGTGTTTCAGTATTCCTACCTTTTATTAAGAGGGCAATCTCTGAATAGGTGTCCATGCTCATGACATTTGCAACATCTGAAGGGGATGTGCTCATAGTCAACTACCTGAACCCATTCCTCATCATAGACATAAAGAATGAACTCATCTGGAAGAGCTCCAAAAAGGTCCATTTCCACACAGATGTGGGCATAGGAGGTATTCTTTCCTCATAGGATTGCTTATGAAATCTTTAAAAAATGACCTAATTTATTGCCTATTGCTTTTAAAGACTCTGGCATCCAATAATCTATGCGTAAAGAGTAGAGTCTAATCCATACCGGTACCGATGTGAATGTTTCTTGCTCCGGCACAAAGTTCATTGTCCGTGGGTGAATATAGAGACCCGCTGCTGCATAGAAGTATGGTCCTCCTTCAAAACTCCTATCTTTTTCCTCCATGTTCATGAACACCACTGTAAAAAAACCTTTGGATCCAAGATGTATATTTAACTCCCCTTTTGGTTTACAATTTTATTTTATCCAAGTTTATAACGCTTTCTCTGTCGGCCATATTCCCATAAACTTGCATATGATTACGTAATTCGTCATATGATCCCTGTGCACTTGAAGAGAAGGATCATTTAGTATAACCCATGGTTTAGTGTTGGTATTGGGTTTGTAGGGCCCCATCTTGGTTCTGTTTCCTATTTTCTGACCACTTTCTTCTGATTTATCCTCCCATTGGTCTTCCTCGCGGGTCCCTTGCTCTACATGGGTTTTGTTGCCTTCCTCCTTCTGGTTTTTAGGAATTCTTGTCTTGTCCTCCAAGGAGTGTGGAGGCTTGTTCATGTTTCCTGCTCTTCCTCTATTTGAAACCACATTACTATAGGAGGGAGTAGATCTCCCTCCTCCCTACACTTCCATGGTTGCCTATTAGCCCTTGTCTCCTTTGTTGTTAAACCCTAGAACCTCTTTCTCATCGATCCCAGCCTCTGCAAATTAGGCATATCCGGGTATGAAGGTCTTAACATAATGAAACATTTATAATTTTTGGTAGTGTTTAGTTTGTACTAGAGCAACTTATAACTTATTCTAAAAATGCTTAAGATGATAGAACATTATAGTAGCAAAATATGATATATGCATTTTAATATTTTGATATATGTCAAAACCTAAATATATTTAAAAATGTAAAAATATATTTGTTATTCTTAAAATTTTGGAATTTGCATAGTTGACTCTCTATGTATGTGTAGTTTCACCATCAACAAATTATGTATCATATACAAAGGTAATGTAAAAATTAGAGATATTAAGAGTCATTAAAAAAGTTGGATGTTTTAATTTTCAACCCAAATCACTAGGTTTGTCATTTCTAAGGTGAATATGAGTTTACTAAATCAATAGACACATATGCTAAATTTTTCACTCTGGCCCAAAAAAATAAAATAAATGTAAGAACATGCACATGCTTAAGAGAATATGTGTATTCCTAATAAGGTGCATGTGTTCCAGAAAACAAATTCACATTCCTAATAACATGTGTGCATTCCTAATATTGAATGTCCACTTTTGTGACTAAAATACTTTTCCCAACGCATATGCTTCAACTCCAACTAGGGATATCAATGAGATTATATGATTTTATAATTTAATAGGTACTAGGGACCCTTGACACCATAAAGGAAGAATGCTTGGATCTTAGGCCATAAAGGTTGTTTCTAAATATTACATTTAGATACCAACACCCAAAACCACCACACTTGACATCCCAATGAAATCATTGTCTTCCAAGTAGGGGTACAAACATCATTAGAAACTTTACACACTATTTATGAGTGCCAAGGCCTTTGACATGGTCATGGGAGGAAACACCGTGATTGGACCTTAAATTATCTTTTCAGAATGCAATGCTATGAAAAACACCTTGAATCATCACACATGTACTCTCAAAGTTATTAGTTCCTTTTACTAGAGATATGGGTTTCATTAGGGAATATTTTATGCTAGGTACATGATTCTTTGGGCCCTACACATTTCTAAATAAGGAAAATTATAAATTTATTAATATTTTAATCATCAAGGTCCATTGTAATTTTGTATCACAAGTTATGGGTCAAGGGTTCCTCAAAATTATGGTAGGAATAAACCTATGCTTTAGGACTTTAAGGAAGATGTCATGCACCTAGGACCAATAAAAGCACCTTGAATCCACACTCATGACCTTCCAAGTGTATTTTTTACCTCTTAGAGGGCATATTAGCAACATTAGTGTTTTCGGAGAAGCAGATATTAGTGTGATGGCACAAAACAAGGTCAAGTGATAAAACCAATTCATTAGGCTTAAAATGTAGCTTCACATAATCCAACTCCAAGAAAAATTCCTTGAACATCTCCATATTAGTTGGGATATGGGAAATCTGAGAAATTTTCGAGCTATAGGTATGATCCGCATTACCTTGACCATGGTTGGAGGAGGAAACTTAAGCCTCAAGCCCTAAAGGTGGATTCTAAAAATGAAGAGACATGAGCAAGAACGCGAATGACCATATAAGACCTTACTATTGGATCTTTGGCCTTTAAAAGGTATATAGGCACTTTTTGAAGATTTTTAGCAATAGATTTGGGTCACATGATCTTGAACATTGTTATGGCAAGATACCTTAACCTTAGGCATTAAATTAATATTGTAGGAATTGAAGCCCAATAATGAAACTTGAAAGATAGGTTTTTGTTCCTTAGACATGGTTATGGGAGGAAACATAAGCCTTAGGTCCTAAGGGAAGCTTCTATAAATTTATGGCCAAAATTAAGCCTTAAATAACCACACATGGCCTCCTAAGAGTATATTTGACATATGATTGGAGATCTATGTTTTTTAGGTGATTTTGAGAAGTAATTATGTGTCCCAAGGACTTGGATATGATTTAGGGAAGAAGGACCTTTCTTAATTCCCAAAGAAAATGCATAGGTATCTAGAGCCTTGAAAACTTCCTTGAATCTACACACATGACCTATGGAAGGTACCCTTAATATCTAACAAACGATGTTAGTGCCCTCACAAGGCTTGAGCATTAGCTGTTAGTATTAAATCCTTGATATGGTCGAAGGAAACACTATAATTAGCCAAAGTATAATGATTATTGGAATGTGACTCCAAACATTATTCATTAAAATACAACACTTGACTTCTAGATATTTAAGAAACTTCTAGAACTCAAGTTCTGAATGACAACTCAAACCACCATGGATAATATTTGGAGGATATATTTCGAGTTCAAGTGGGGATATAGGTATTATTAGAATATTTGAGCATCGGTATGGGTCTTATCTAGTTGGCAATGAAACCTGGTTTTTGTTCCTTAGACATGGTTATGGGAGGAAACATAAGCCTTAGGTCCTAAGGGAAGCTTCTATAAATTTATGGCCAAAATTAAGCCTTAAATAACCACACATGGCCTCCTAAGAGTATATTTGACATATGATTGGAGATCTATATTTGTTAGGTGATTTTGAGAAGTAATTATCTGTCCCAAGGACTTAGATATGATTTAGGGAAGAAGGACCTTTCTTAAGTCCCAAAGAAAATGCATAGGTATCTAGAGCCTTGAAAAATTCCTTGAATCTACACAGATGACCTATGGAAGGTACCCTTAATATCTAACAAAGGATGTTAGTGACCTCACAAGGCTTGAGCATTAGTTGTTAGTATTAAATCCTTGATATGGTCGAAGGAAACACTATAATTAGCCAAAGTATAATGATTATTGGAATGTGACTCCAAACATTATTCATTAAAATACAATACTTGACTTCTAGATATTTAAGAAACTTCTAGAACTCAAGTTTTGAATGACAACTCAAACCACCATGGATAATATTTGGAGGATATATTTCGAGTTCAAGTGGGGATGTAGGTATTATTAGAATATTTGAGCACTAGGTATAGGCCTTGGAGCATTGGACATTTTAACACCAATTTTCATGTGCTTATGCATTGAAACCCATACATGTTCTAAATTTATGCACACTCTTATACATTCTTCTACTAAGGAGCATGTGTGCATTATTAAAAAATATGAATTGAGGATTTAGGATTAGGTAGAAGTGGACATTTCTATTAACACATTGGCATGTTTTTACGTGTGTGTTATTATACACCCCATTGTAATGTTTTTCACCATCAAATTCATGCGATCATCCTCATATTCCAAAAGCATTCAAAAAGTGGATTAAATCCACTTAATAAAAAAAACTCTTCATATTTACCTTCATAAGCATATTATTAAAACTATAGTAGGAATATTATGTTTATTTTGTACCAAAAAAAATCACGAAATTCACATCATTCAAACTATAAATTTAAACATGACCTCTAATTTAATCAAATTTCTATTATAACTAGAGCCAAATTTCATGAGTATACTTAGTTGCATGTCCATATTGGAGTATGCATGTTATGAAACCAGCTCAAGAAAAGATAGAAAAGATAGATGAACGCCTTAGAATTCAGCCTCTTCGAGGGGGCAACCTCCTTTACATTACATAAATGAACAATTCGTGGATGATTCAAATGACAAAACCTCCTT
>APFE031389107.1:116292-133580 GCA_000404065.3 Pinus taeda | reverse complement strand
GCCAGAGAATGAAGCAACAGGAAGTGGACCACATAAATCACTGTGCACAAGCTGTAAAGGGGCTGAGGCGTGCCAAGAGGCACGTTTTTCAAAACTGTCCCGATGATGTTTTCTGAGTACACGTCCGGAACAAACACCATCTCTGCAAGATACCATAGGAAGACCTGTCACCATATTTTCTTTACATAGATGCTGAAGGGAGCGATAGTTTAAGTGACCAAATCGCTCATGCCAAAGTTGTTCTTAAGGGGGGATGTTAGGATATTCCGACACATAGGAAATAGTTAAGTTCAACTTGGTCTAGTATAGAGTTAGGTTAGCGTTAGGTAAAGTGTGTTTCTTTACCGTTGTACATTTTGTAACTTACAATCCGACGGTCACGATATGTAGTGATCCGACGGTTCATTCTCTCCTCGGTATTACCGACACTTGATCCGTGGCTTGACACCCCATTGGTCCATGAATTCTATTTAAAGCGCATGGAGGGTCATTTGTAGGTTAACCGTGCATGAGAGAAGCTTATGTAAATTTTCATTCTTTTATTAATAAATGCCTGTAGTAGCCACGTTGGCGCAGACCGTGGACTGTTTCCTTCTCTGAGGCTTTTAACCACGTCAAAATACTGGTGTATTGATCTGTGATCTGTTTGTGAGCGGTGTCCTTTTGGTGTTCTGTCTGAGGAACTTACCCTGTAAATTCCTACATGTGAGCCATTGAAAACACAGTCAGCTACTTAAGTTGTCAGCCCACATCCACCTAGAACTTTGTTAGTAGTTGTTGGCTTGGTTTGGACTAAACCAATTTCGATCTATACACACCAACAAAAACCTAAATCAGTGGCCCTTTCAGCAATGACCTCCAAGCAGATCACAGTCTCACCCAAAGTGACTATGGGAGGATGCAGGACCAAGTTTATGCACCCTTGAAGGATTAGGGGATGTGGTATTATTATGTTTTCTTATTCTTATCATTCATAAATCACTTAGTTGCATTATATTAAACACTTAAACATGTCATATAAAACCATAAACCATCATTGTGCTGAAATAAATTGCAATTGTAATAAATACTACTCTACAAGATATAATAAGCAAATATACACATCAAGACACCAAATTACCGTGGTTCACCACAATGTGGTCCTCCCATGTGGAATCTTCAGCGGGTAAGTTATTCCACTTAATGAGATACTATGAAATTGATCGATTTCATAGCTGTCGGGTTCTTGTTTCTGCGACTGCTCCAGGTTCCAATATGATTTTTCCTCCCTCTTCAAGTTCTGGCAATATTGTTTGAATTGGGATCTTCTGCAACTTTTGAATGAGTGGCCACACTTCTTCATCCTTCTTCCATTCATCCCTTGCTTCGTTTATCCAATTTGGTTGGATAATAGAAATAGCGAAAAGAAATGCTTCCACATCCTCATCCTTTCTTGAGAGTGCATTTGCCACAAAATTTTGCTTCCCTTTATTGTAGATGATTTCAAAGTCATAACCCAACATCTTTGTGACCCATTTTTGTTTCTCTTCTGAAGATAATCTTTGTTCTAAAAAGTATTTAAGACTATCATGATCTGTTTTACCTTGAAGTGTCTTCCCATTAGGTAGGGTCGCCATTTCTTAAGTGCATGTAGTATTGCCAACATTTCCTTCTCATAAATAGCTTTATGTAAATACTTTCCTTTGACTGGACGACTTTTGAAAGCAATGGGTCTTTCTTCTTGCATTAAATCAGCACCAATTCCATTTCCTAAGGCATCACAATCCATAATAAAGGTTTTTGTGAAGTCCGGTGTAGCTAAGACTGGTGCTTGGCACATTGTCTCTTTAAGATGTTCAAAGGCCTTCGTTACTTCTGGAGTCCACGAAAATGCATTTTTCTTCAATAATATTGTTAGAGGTGTTGCTATTCTCCCATAATTCTAAACAAACTTGCAATAATACCCTGTCAACCCGAGAAATCCTCTTAGATGCTTTATGGATGTGGGGATTTTCCATTCCTTAATGGTTTTAATTTTGCTAGGGTCTACCTTAACACCTTCATGAGATACAATATGACCCAAATATTCCACCTCTTGTACTCCAAAGAAACATTTGGAGATTTTTTCATATAATTGTTTCTCCTGCAATAGTTTGAGCACTATGTCAACATGTTGGACATGATCCTTCCAAGACTTGTTGTAGATTAGTATATCATCAAAAAATACTAACACAAATTTTCTAAGGAAGGGTTTGAAAGTGGAATTCATCAAACCTTGAAATGTAGACGGTGCATTAGTAAGGCCAAAAGGCATGACAAAAAATTCATAATGACCCTCATGATTTCTAAATGTTGTTTTTGGAATGTCTTCAATCTTCATTCTAATTTGATGATATCCTGAATGAAGATCCAACTTGGGGAAGTAAATTGATCCATGCAATTCATCCAATAATTCATCAATTATAGGAATGGGAAATTTATCTTTAATAGTGAGCTTGTTGAGCTCCCTATAATTTAGACACATGCGCCATGATCCATCATTCTTGTGAAATAATACTACTACAGCAGAGAAAGAACTTTGACTATGTTGAATTATACTAGCCTCTAGCATTTCTACAACCATACGTTCAATTTCACTCTTTTGGGCATAGGGATATCTGTATGGCCTGATGTTTTGGAGGAACACTCCTGGAAACCAAATGAATAGCATGATCATAATCACGAATAGGTGGGAGACCTTTGGGAGTCTCAAATACCTTTGAATGATTGTCCAAGACTTTTTGGAGATCTAGAGAAATAGATGATTTCGATGTGGGAACCTCTAGTGAACATAATTGTGTAATTACATCTCGTTTTTCCTTCTTTAGAAGCTTTGTCATACCGTTAGAGTTGATTATCTTTCCCAGTTTCCCTACAATACCCCTTAATTCAACTTCCTTTCCTTCCGCAGAAAATTTCATGAAAAGTTCATGAAAATTAAAAGCTATTGTATGCAAGGATTGTAGCCATTGGACTCCTAGTACAACATCAGCACCACCCATTGGAATGGAAAGCACTGGGCTATTCAATACATCTTCTCCCATGGATAACTTGATACTATGGCACTTCCAGAGCAATTTATGGTTCCTCCACTTGCAACCATCACTTGACACTCTGGTGCTGGATATAGGAAACAATTCAATTCCTTTGCTATCTTACAATGAATAAAATTATGGGTACTTCCCGAATCAATCAACACTATTACCTTTTTCTTCTTGATATGTCCTTTTATCTTGATAGTTTAAGGATTGGTAATTCTAGCCAATGCATTACAAGATATGGTCAGATTCATTTCTTCTTTATCTAGAGTTTGTTCCTGGAGTATATCCTCTTCTTTTGACATTTCTTGTTCCTTTTCGTCCTCCTCTTCCCAATCTATGTAGAATAATTGCTTCTCAGCGCACTTATGACCTTTAGTGTATTTTCTATCACAACTGTAACAAAGCCCTTTTGCTCTTTTTTCTTCCAATTGTTGTGGTGTCAACCTTTTAGGTTGTGGAAGGCTAGGGGAAGCAACACTTCCATCTTTAAGTTGTGAGTGGTAGGCTTCCTGGTTGCCATAATTTTGCTTTCCATTTTCTTGCTAACCTGAATGCCTTCTCCAATGAATCAGGTTCCCAAAGGCAAACCTCATGTTGGATATTATCCTTTAAAGTCCCTATGAACACATCAATCCTATGCTCCTATGGAATATATTTTACCCTTATGTTCCATTTTTGGAAGTCCTCAATGTGCTCCATCATTGAACCCTTTTGTTTAAGATTTATCAATTGGCTAAAAAAGGTGTATCATCATAGTGTGTTATCCTTTTTCTTCCGTAAAAATTTTCGAAGTGACAATTTGATTATGAGAGCAAAGCCATCGATACCATACAAACTAATTTGGTTCCAAATATAAAGTTGTAATACGTACCTTTTGTGTGTTTTGCACATTATGGAGATTGAAAAATTGCTCCATCTATACTATCCATTTTCCGGGATCCTTGCCATCAAACTTCATCATGTCAATTTTTGGAACATGGTGGGTCTTCAATCCAACATTAGAGTCTATGAAATCATGATTAACATTTATTTTGTTCTCATCATGAGTTTCCTTTACTACCCTTTCACCATTAGTGACCATTTCTTGTAGCAACTTATTCAAATTTATCTTCAATTCTTCCATCTTATCGTCCATGCCATTCATCTTAGCATCCATGCCATCCATCTTAGCTTCCATGCCATCCATCTTAGCTTTCAAGTCATTCATCTTAGCTTCTACGCCTTTCTTTAAACCATCCATCCTAGCTTCTATGTCTTTCTTTAAACCATCCATCTTATTTTTTGTTACCTTTTGTGTGAGTGAAATGTGTTGCACTTGGTTTTGTAATATTGATATATCATGTTGCATTTCTTCCTCTTCTTCATGAGTCATGCTAGAGCTTTCAGGTTTCTTACTAGGTGTTTCCATTTTCTTTTTTCGGGGCATCAATTACCAATAATAATGCTTCACTATGCCCTTTGAATTCCTTCAAACTAAATTTTCAAACCAAGCTTATGCAATAATTTAAAAAATACACACCTTTTTTCACTTGTAGGAGCTCGATATTGAATATGATGTACCTCTTTAATTTTGGATCTCCAAATTCTAAAATCATGACCTGCAGTAGCCCTTTGTGTCCTCTCTCCAATTCCACTAGTCTGATCAAAATTGGATTCTCCAAGAAAGAGTTATGCACAATCTCCCAAGATGACCTGATTATATACCTTTTCAGAAGAGCAAAATTGTATGAAGTGCCATGTGTCACTGTTTTGACCTTTGGATCTGAAAAATATATACAAGAAACTACAGTCTATCCTCTTTCTACAACTTCTTACAAAAATTCAATCTGATGCTCAGAGTGAAAGTTATGATGATTTTCCTAAGTTGACCTGTTTGGAATGTAATTCGGGGGTCTGCAAAACCCCAAATTTCCTTATATTATATCTCCTAAAATATAGTGAGACAAAATCTGAAGTTTAGAGCCGAGGTTTAGACCGATTTCCTCTCAAATAGGTTTTTGTTTTAGCTTCTGAAACTTTGCAGTGAAAGAGTTATAGAAAAAATCCACGATGACATGTTTTATAGGAAATTATGGAGCTTGCAAAAACCCTAACTTCCTAAGATCATATCTCCGAAAATATAGCATGAAAAGATCTGAAATTCAGACGCGAGGTTCAGATTGCTTTTTTCTCAAATGGTTTTTTTTGTATGTTTTGAAACTTCATAGCGAAAATTCCACGATGACTTGTTTGGAGCAGCAAAACCCTAGAATCCAAAGCTCTCATACCAAATGTTATGAAACCAACTCACAAAAAGGTAAAAAAGATAGATCAACGCCTTAGAATTCAACCTCTTCGAGGGGGAAACCTCCTTTAATTACACAAATGAACAATTATTGGATGATACAAATGACAAGACCTCCTTTCTATATATAAGAGTCTAAGGGGTCATAATATAATAAGAGCCGATAGAAAAATAATAATGTAAGCGCACAATAATAACAATAGTGGGCTTCTATGGGGCACACTAGCAACAATATGGGGACTACATGGGTACAACAATATAATAAGGGGGTTGTATTAATAACAATAAGGGGTTACACTAGTAGTATAGGGGCCTAATGCTTCAGATCAGCCATGGGTAGGAGGACAAAACTAATGGGGCATATGATAGTAGGTCTCATGGTGGGCACAGGTCAGATAGGGATGACACGATATGAGATGGCTGGTTGTTGGATACTCTAGATAAGAGAAGTGATGGACACATGTTTTATTCTATTTTTGGTTCTGACAAGAACTATGAACGTCATAGTTATCATCCTTATAGGAGGGGTGACAGGGGATATTTTCTAGATGAGTTCAAGAAAGCGAAGCCACCTACCTTTGATTGGGATTTTAAGAAACCAGAAGGGCAAAGGCATGGTTACATGGGATGAAAAAATTCTTTGAGTGGCATGAATACATAGAGAATATGAAGGCCATAATAGTTATCTTCAGCCTCAAAGGGAAAGCAGACATCTGGTGGGAAGATGTGAAGCAAGTTAGAGACATCAGGATAGAAGACTTGAGTTGACATGAATTCAAGAGACTTTTCAAGAAGAAGTACTTGTCAGGGAGGTACTACAATAGTAAATCCAAGGAATTCTATGAGCTAAAGATGGGATTGATGAAAGATGAGGATTATACAACCAAGTTCTTGGAGTTATTGAGGTATGTACCATATCTTAAGGATGAGAAGGCCAAAGTTCAGAGATTGTCAGTGGATTTCCATTAACATTTAGAGACCAGATTGAGTACGATGAACCTTGGTCACTTGAGGGAGTTATTACGAAATTGATGCATTTTTATGAGCAGTCAAACTGCAAGACAATCGTAGTAGGGCTGGAAATGGAAATACAAAGCTAAAGGTAAATGGAAACCAAAAGAACAAGGCATCAGGATACAAATGAGAAAGAAAATGTTGCACCTTACAAGAATTCTAATGGGTCACGACATGGAGGGCAGCAGAATGAAGGTGATGGTAGAGGATGATTGCAGTGTTGGACATGTGGTAACGGGAATAAAAAGAGGGATTGTTTGCAAAATCAGGGTAGTAGGCCTCAGATTTATAGTGCACAGGAAGCGTAGACAGTTAGGGATGTTGGGTGGAGAATTCCACGAATTTATGCAGTGTTGGATAACAAGCAGGAAGATCATCAAGTAACTGTTATCGAGATGGATGGTAACCTTTGTGATCAAGTTGTTTCTATTTTGATTGACCCTAGATCTAATTATAATTATGTTATTCGTGACCTGGTGGATAAGTGTGGTTTGAATAAAGAAGAGAGTGTATCACTAGGTAAGAGATTGTGCATTCAAGACGAACGGCATGCCTACCTTGGAACATCTGAATGTATTCCCATTGGGATCATATAGTATGTTTTTAGGTATGGATTGGTTATATCTTCATAGGACCAAAGTGGATTGTTATGACAACGCCATTGAATGCTTGGATGACAATGCAAAACAAAGAATCTTGTGGGGTAAGAAGAAGGCATCATCAGTTAGAATGGTGAAAACTATGCAAGTAAAACATAGCCATGGAAAAGGGTGTGTGTTATTTCCAGTGCATATTTCTAGTGATAAATGTAAGGATGTTGAGGATGTAGAGGTATTGACCAGGTACCCAATCTTGCAGCAGTTTTAGGATGTGTTTCCAACACAGATTTCAAAGTTGTCGCCTCACAGAGAAGTAGAGTTTTCCATTGAGTTGGTACCAGGGGAAACACCAGCATCGAAGGCATTGTACATGATGAGCACACTAGAGTTAGTAGAGTTGAATAAACAGTTGAAGGAAATTCTTGAAAAGGGATACATTAGGACAAGTGTATCACCTTTGGGTACACCAGTGTTCTTTTTGAAGAAGAAAAATGGTACTCTCAGGATATGCATTGATTACAGAAAGTTGAACAAGGTGACCATCAAGAACATGCATCTATTGTTAAGGATTTATGACTTGTTCAAACAGTTGAAGGGAGCATCAATGTTCTCAAATATTGACCTGAGATCAGGATACCATCAGGTACACATCAAGGAAAAGGACATATACAAGACTACTTTCAGGACCATGTATGGGCATTATGAGTTTGTTGTAGTTCAATTTGGTTTGACTGATTCTACAACTACTTTTATGCGCTTGATGAATAATGTGTTGCATCCTTATATGGACAAGTTTGTTATTGTATTCATTAATGACATCTTGATATATTCTAAAAATGAGGAAAAACATGCCGAGTACTTAGTACCAGTGTTGAGTTTACTGAGAGAGCATTAGTTGTATGTCAAGCTTAGCAAATGTAGTTTCTTTCAGACAAAGGTACATTACTTGCGATATGTTGTTTCCGAGAAAGGCATAGCAGTGGATCCAGAGAAGATAAGAGCTATCACGGAGTGGGAATCTCCTTGAAATGTGGATGAGGTAAGATCATTCATGGGGCTAGCACGTTACTATAGGAGGTTCATCATGAACTTCTCTTGCATTGCATTTCCTATTACGTCATTGCAGAGGCAAGGTAAGAAATTTGAATGGATAGAGGAATGTGCAACCAATTTCGAGCAATTAAATTAGTTATTGACAAATTCTCCAGTGTTAAAGATTGCAGATCCAGACAAAGAGTTTATGGTGTGCACAGATGCTTGCAAGAGAGGAGTTGGTGGAGTCTTGATGCAGGAAGGACATGTAGTATGATATGAGTCACTAAAATTGAATGAGCATCAGCAAAATTATCCAGCACATGATATTGAGTTGGCAATAATCATCCATGCATTGAGCATGTGGAGGTGTTATCTTTTTTGGTAGGAGGTTTGTATTGATGAGCGATCACAGTGGATTGAGGTATATATTTGACCAACCGAAGCTGAATGCCATGAAATCTATATGGTTGGACATGATTAGTGAGTTTGACTTTGAGATCAAGTTCATCAAGGGTAAGGATAAAATGGTTGCAAATGCTCTTAGCTAGAGAGCATAAGTGAGCCACATAGCGGTTATGAGTTCTTATGGGACAGAATTACATGATCATATCTTACAGGAAGGACATTAGGACGGAAGGTACATGGAGCTTATGCACAGGTTACAACAGGGTACAAGTGAGAAGGATGTGGACTATCATCTTACAACATATGGTTTGTTCATATTCAGGGATAGGATATATGTGTTGAATAACAATGAGCTCAAGAAGAATATATTGAAAGAGTCTCATGCAAAACCATATTAAGGTCACCCTAGATACCATAAAACATTGACAACAATGAAGAAGTTTTATCATTAGCCGAATCTAAAGAAGGAAGTGGCAAAGTTTCTAGCTAAATGTTTGGATTGTCAGCAGGTGAAAGCTGAATGTAAGCATCCAGGTGGACTACTACAACCGATTATGATTCCAGAGTGGAAGTGGGAGGTAATTTCCATGGATTTCATCATATATTTTCTGAGGACATCTAGAAAACATGATTCCATCATGGTTATGGTGGACATGTTGACAAAGGTAGTGCACTTCATTCTAGTGAAGTTTACTTATTAAACTAGTGATGTGTCACATGTATTCATCCGATTTTTAGTGAGGTTGCCTGGTGTTCCAAAGAAGATTGTGTTAGACATGGATGTTAAGTTCACTTCCAAGTTTTGGAAGGACTTGTTTGTGGGTTTGGGGACAGAGTTGGCCTTCAACACAACTTATCATCTGCAGAAAGATGGACAGACAGAGAGGGTCAACATGATATTGGAGGACATGTTGAGGATGTATGTGATGCATCATAAAAGGAGATGGGAGGATTACCTTTCGTTGTTCGAGTTTTCTTACGAAAATGGTTATCAGGAGTCATTGAGGATGATTCTATTTGAGGCACTCTATGGGTGGAGTTGTAACACTCCCATAAGTTGGAGTGATCCAGTGAACAAGGCGTTGATTGGTCCAGATATGTTGGTAGAGATGGAACAGGAAATGTAGGTAATCAAGAAGAATCTAAAGGCAACACAGGACAGGAAAAAATTTTATACATATCGGAACAAATTGTTTAAGGAGTTTTAGGTTCGGGAACAAGTGTACTTGCACATCAAGCCCAAGAAGAGCTCCTTGAGGATTGGATCATGTGCCAAGCTGGCACCTCAGTTTTGCGGAACTTTCAAGATTCTTGAAAGGATTGGACTAATAGCCTATCAACTTGCAATGCCTCTGGCATTGAAAGCCCATGATGTTGTCCATGTGTCATTGCTTAAGAAGTATGTTAAAGATGTTAATCATGTGATTATCTAGTTTGTATTACAAGTGGAGCCAGATGGAGAATTTCAGCTAGAACCTCAGTGTATACTACAAAAAAATATGCTCATGCTCTAGAACCGAGCAATCGAGTAGGTTAAAGTGTATTGGAAGCACTTTGGGCTCGATGAAGCTACATGGGATATGGTGGATCAGATGCAGGTTATATATCCTTCTCTATTCATTGGTTGAGCGAATGTTTATGTTATATGATTTGGTGTGATGTTTTGGTATATGTGCATATGTATATGGATGTAAATACTACGATGATATATGCTATAAAGCTCCAATAATGGTATGGGTGTCATGTTGTTATGGTTGTTATGTTGTTATGTGTCATGTTGGTTTGCTTGTCAGGAGGTTGACCATTGTAAATATTGCATCGAGCTAAGTTATAAAGCTCCATGGGCATTATGTTTTTCTTCTCAACAGTCTTATTGATTGTAGGTGTCATGAACACCTAGGACGGTGTTCCCCTGGGGGGAGGGTTCTGTAACAACCTTGGTCAAAATTCCATGTAATAAAATTAATAAAGGAAAAATAATAACCAAGGTCAAGGGACATGTATTCCAAGCTGAGTGTTGGGAAAAACATCCTAGTGTGGGTGTTCATTTGGTTTATTATGGTTAAGGGAAATTGGCAAAGGCAATGAAAAAGGATTTGGAAAGGCAAGGTGGCATTAATTGACATTTTATTGATGAAAATAATGGAAATTAGGAGAAAAGGAAGGTGAAAGGTAATAGGTTGCATGTGAGGAGGAAAATTAAGGAAAGTAATGGAAAATTGAAGAAAACAAAGGCCTCATTAATAAAAAGGCTTGTGAGGATTAGTTGGTAGATTTTTATCGGTTCAGTTTTGGGGCTCTCTCTCTTCTCTCTCTCTCTCATTCTTGGACACAAAGCATTCTTGGAGCACTCTAGCATTGGATCAAGGAAAGCAAAGGAAGGACAAAGAAGGAAAAGGGAAGCAAAAATCGAGCAAAGAAGAGTAGGATCAAGCAACTATTGTTAAGAAATTTACGTCAGAGAGATAAATTATTACTGAGATTTACCGATATTTACAGAGAGGAATAATAAAATAACCAGCAACAATACACATAAATATTATACACATAATATTTATCCAGGAAAAACCCAACCCAATGAGATATCATTAACATTGGTCAAAACGTTGGCCAATCCAGCCAAGTGAACCTTCACCACTCACCTCCAAGCCTCTCTTACAAAGAAGTATTCACAGCCTTTTATAGGCTACATTTCATGCAATACCAAATGATAATACCATGGGTACACTATACCATGTGCCTAAAACCACTACTATTTAACCAAATCAACCATGACTCAAACCCTGAGTCAATTTTACCTAACAATTCCCCCCTTAAACTTGACTTGGGGTTCCTTGACTAAATATAACCAAAACCTGCTAAGTGAGACAATTCCGCTCACTCTAGCCCTTACCCCTTCAAAGTTTTTAATGGGGATTTGTTAACCCAACATCCCCTGTTACCTAGGTCTAACCCAGACTTTACCGGTAATTACCCAGGGGTACTCATGCCTTACCAGGTCTTACAAAAGTATGCCCATTTACATGCAAATTAAAAATTTGACTCCATTATAATAAATATTTTTTTTTTGTTTACCCTTGTTGTTGTCTTTGTACATATGACATCAATGCCCATATAAAAAGAACCCATCTACCTAATTACATGGGTCAACAGCGACTGTCACCACCAGTTATCTAGGAGTTCTTTTCATATACATAATTCATCAATTAATTAATCCACATGCACATATCCTTCTCATCCGCTGAATCTCTCATGACCCAATAGTGTGCAGATTTGCTTCACAATCTATGGCATTTAATCCAGATCTGCAAGCAAAACTTAATTATCTCTCTCTCTACCAGGCCAATACAAACCCTTGGCAACAAAAAAACGTCCTTCTGAAGCCAACTTAGCTCTGATACTAGTTGTTAAGAAATTTACGGCAAAGAGATAAATTATTACTGAGATTTACCGAGATTTACAGAGAGGAATAATAAAATAACCAGCAACAATACACATAAATATTATACACATAATATTTATCCAAGAAAACTGAAAATCTGGGGAAAAACCCAACCCAATGAGACCCCATTATCATTGGCCAAAACCATGTCCAATCCAGCCAAGTGAGCCTTCACCACTCGCCTCCAGGCCTCTCTTACAATGAAGAATTCCCAGCCTTTTATAGGCTCCATTTCATGCAATACCACATACCATAATACCATGGGTACACTATACCATGTGCCCAAAACCATTATTATTTAACCAGATCAACCTTGTCTCAAACCCCGAGTCAATTTTACCTAACAACTATAGAGAGATTACTTGCAGTTTTTTTGTTAGTTATGGTCCACTGACACCCTGGTCATCAGGTGGCCACTACGTCCATGGAAAAATCTGGGTTGATCGACCCTGAAGGGAATCAAGCCCCCTGGCCAATAACTAGGCCTAACCCCAAGGGCTTCGGGGAGAATGGACCTTGTGACCTTTCGATCAGTGAGGCACTGATTTGACCAGTTGAGCTAACCCTTGGGGCTTGATTACTTGCAGTTATCGATTTGCATGATTTCCTTGCTAGATATGGCTAGATTACGATAAAGCTATATTTTATGTGCCTCGATGGGCCCAGGAATCCTCGACTGATGAATGGAAAGATATACGGTAAAGCCTAGAGTTATGTGCCCTCGTGTAAGCCTATGAATGCTTGACCAATGAATGGAGGGATATATGATAAATATTGGAGGGTGGAGTCTTGATGAGGCCTAGGAATCCTCGATCATTTTATGGTGAGATATACGATAAATCCTAGAGACTAGGAAACAAGCAAATTCCTCATGGTGTAGGTGGATAAATTTGGTGGCATCCATGCTTGTTTAGGGCCTGGTGATCTAGTGGGGATTGCAGTAAATCCTGAGGAAACCTGGTTTGATTTGGTTTTGAGTCCCACATTCATGCTTGGAATATGGCACGAGGGTGATTGGTTAAAAGAAAGATTTGGTTCAACCAATCTATGGTCGAGTGGTTTGTGGAAGTACCAAACCTAGTTGTCTTTTGCATTCATTAATAATAGCTCCTTCTCCTTGGTATTTCATGTGTAAATATACTAGTTCATATGTGATTCTTATGGTTGTTATATCCTTGCTATTTATTTTGGTTATATGTTGGTTATGAGTATGTTTTATGACATATTTGATGTATAGCTTTCATCATGTTTTGATTAGTAATTGAAAGTACAATGAATACATGACCTAATAGATGATAATGTAGTTATTTTGATGTGGCAACAATGCTTCTTTATGAATCTCAGATAAGTATGAGACCCCTATGCTGAGATATGTTATTATGACCTATAGATTGCATATTTGTGACATGTTTGAAAAAATGTCTATCATGGATAGTAGGGGTATGGTTGAGTCCCTACTCAAGTGTTTGAATTATTACCTTTGTTTCAATGTCATTTATCATTCCTAAAAGTTTCATGAAGTTTTGGACAGTGCATTGTGTCTTGGCCCTGAAAAACTGGCACATAATCTGGGGTCATTGGCTGAGAATTGCCTGGAAAAGTACATAGTTATTGGCATGCCTTGTTGTGGGAGTGATTACAAGGCTTTGGTCACATGCACTCCTTGTCATGGGAGTGACTTAGGCTTTAGGATAGTAAAAGATAAGTTGTCTTAGGGGTTAGGCACCTGGAAGGGTTGGTTACCTCCTGAAGGGTCTGTAGCTCCTAGGTAAGGTTAGTTTGGTTGTGTTTAGTCGGTTCCACTTCCTTTACTGTACTTGTGGATTTGAATCACATCATAGTAGCCTATCATCACATGTTTACCCCAAAGGACTGATTATCTTGGGTAAATGTGGGAGGAGGGTGTTACATGCCATTTATTGTCTCTTTGTTTTTGCCAATGCCTTTGCCAATTTCCATAGCCATTATTAATACATATGTGATGTCCACTGTAATGTTTACCCACCATTCAACTTGGAATACATGTCCCATGATCTTGGTCTTGATTTATTTACATGGAAAATTAACCAGGGATTTTTACAAACCCCTCCCCCTTAGGGGAACACCATCCTCAATGTTCAATGATGCTTATAAACAACAAAACATGTCACCCCTGGAGCTTTATAACATGGTTAGAAGCAACATTCACATCATATAAAACTACTAAAACCATGAACACCATATTTCTTATTGGAGCTTTATAATACAACTCGATGCAATATTTATAACATACTACTTATTGGAGCTTTATAACACAACCCATTGCAATATTTACAATACACATATGCATATATAGAAATAAACAAAAACACATAAACCAAACACATATCCTCATGATGCAAGTGGATATTGGTGGCCACCCGCCTATTCCAACTAGACCTCCAGTTGGTTTCATCTGTTTCCTTGATTATAGTAGTATTTACTATTTTTAGCAGTGTTTTCAGGTCCTGAATTTCTGGAGCTGTTTTGACCCCTAAATGGCATTTTTTAGGTCCGCAACAGGCTTGTAGCCAAAGGAAAGGGCATGTGGGAAATATTGTAGTACTCAAATAGATCTTTCCAACGAGGTGTCGTATGCTCCAAACGGAGATCATATGACCGAGTTACGTCCCTGGGAATTTGGCTGCCCAACTAACCCCAATGGGGCCCACAAACTCTTGGTGTTTCATCTCCTGGGGTTAGCGTTTTCATTGTTTAGGGTTTTCCTTTATTGTTCAATAATAAAAAGGCCCTTGAGCCTCATGGTAACACATTTTAGAGGCATGTAGCCACCACATCTCTTCTTAGAGATAACATACCATCGTCAAGCTAGCTTATTTCCATTCTATATGTAAGCATATTTCAATTCTTTGACATTAATGAAATGAAGTTCTATTTCTGCGGCATCTCTATGTTTATGTTTATAAATATATTTTTTTGCATTCCTACATAATTTTGAATCAGTGGTATCAGAGCGGTCTGCTCTTTATCTGTTTTCTTTGCATGTCCCCAACGAGGTTAGGGTGTAAGGAGTTAGGGCTCGAACTGGTTGAACCTTTGCAATACCAGACTCGCAAATCCCGATGGCCTCCCATGGTGGAAGAAAAGAAAGATGAGGGAGCACGAGATCCTTTCAAAATATTTCTTGAGGTAGCCCTCAATCGATAAAGGAATGCAATGATAGATAACTTTGCCCAGATCCTTCGACGACTACCCAGAGGTGACACATCTTCATCCAGCAGCCACTCTAGAGGTGCCACTCCTTTTAAGGTACAAGTTAACTTTGAAATTCCCATATTTGAAGGTAAGATAGACACGCACACCGTATATAGATGGTTAGATATGTTGGAAGGATATTTTTCGATTCATGACTTTTCCAATTGGGAAAATATTACTTTTGTACTCCTCAAAGCCAACCCCCGTGTCAAGGACTAGTGGGAAACACACTGTGAACAAAAGGACCCACTTGGGAATCCTCATTGTTTTCAGTCACACACACTTGGAATTATTTTTGATATGCCATCAAGTAACAATATTACTTTGTCGTAAGTTATGAAGATAAATACATAAAGTCGAACACATTGCGGCAGGGAAGGGACCAAGATGTGTCGAAGTTCACAAATATTTTGCATACCCTTTTCATGAAGCTGGGTATCATTGATTCTGAGTGCCATTTGGTTCTCAAGTACTGAAAGTATATACACAAGTACATCAAGGACAAGATGGAGTTCATTTACATCTCCTCGGTTGGTGTCACCTATCGATACGCTGTTAAGATTGAGCATAAATTTAAACAGAAGAAGCAAGACTTTGGACCTAAAAATTTGATGCAAGGGAAAGACGCCCCCAAACCGTAGAACAAAGGACAAAGCCAAGGCAAGGTGACCCAGGACAACTCGTCTAAGCTGCAAGTAAATAATAACACCACGAAGACAAAGAATGAAACATGGAAATGGTGTGAGTTCCATAAGATCCCCACTCACAACACAAGTGAGTGTCAAGCCAAATAGTCACTGGTGACCGAGCTGAAGGCTTCTGAATCAGATGAATGTTCTGACTTTGAGTCATAAACCTACAAGGAGAATGAAAAAGGGAAGTATATTATTGATGTAGAGCCTAGTGCCACTTTTGCCACCACCAAGATCCAGAATATTGAGCTTGAATATCTAGAGGAGGGGGAGCGACTCTTCCACTCACAAATGTGGGTGAAGGGCTCTTTGCATCAGTTCATTGTTGACCGTGGAATCCAAAATAACCTCATTTCAACAAAGGTAATGAAGCGGTTGTGCCTACTGACCACACCAAACCTATTGTCGTACACCATCGGGTGGCTTCACCAAGGGCAAGATCTCCAAGTCATCCAACAGTGTCGCCTTCCCTACAACATCAAGCCCTTCACATATGAGGTACTATGTGATGTTGCTCCTCTTGAAGTTTGTGATGTATTATTAGGCCAACCATACTTGTGGAAGTGTCATGTTGTGTATGAGTATATGCCTCACACTGTTATTATTTTTTTGGGAAATAATTTATACAAGATACCAGAGGTAGCACCACCTACCACCATCTCTTTGATATATATCAAGCAATGTAGTAAGATCATTTCCTAGACCGAGATATTTGTCTTCCTTATGATTCGCCCTTAGGGCAAGAAGAATATTGTGGCCACATCCACAACCTCCAGACAGGGTTCCTCTGCATGGCAACAACATATGGACAAGGTCGTGGAAGAGTACAGGGACATCTTCACCTCACCCATATGGGTACCCCTACAATGTTAAATCAAGCACTCCATCGATATCACACCAAGTGTGTCACTACCTAATGGACCAATTTATCGATGCTCTATTCTAGAGAACGATGAAACTAAAAGGCAGATTTAGGAGTTGTTGTAGAAAGGGCACATCAGGCCAAGTTCATCACCCTTTGGGAGCTCAATCGTGTTGGTATAGAAGAAAGACAACACCTAGAGGCTTTGTATTGACTATCGAATGTTGAATAAGATCATTTTTCAGAATACCTATCCAATCCCACAGAATGATGACCTTCTGCACCAGTTCAAGAAGATCAAATTGAAGTCTATTTATCACCAGGGACCAATTGAACCCTCTAATGTGTTTAAGACTTCCTTCAAATCCAAGGAGGGCCTTTTCGAATGGTTGGTCATGCCTTTTGGGTTGAAGAATTCCCCCACAACCTTCATGCGGTAGATGGATGACATCTTGCGTCCCTTTACCAAATCGTTCATGGTAGTGTACCTGGATGACATCTTGATATTTAGTTGGAGTTGGGAAGAGCACATACACCACATCTGACAGGTCCTTATTATCGGGAATAGTGTCCACTTGGAGCTGCTAGTCCCACTAAGACTGGTAGCTATCTTAGAAACAAACAAGTTAAAACTACTTTCACTTTCCTTTATGAGAAGTAGA